>VYWZ01001348.1:0-14306 GCA_008711595.1 Fusarium xyrophilum | reverse complement strand
CAAGTATTTTAAGCACTGGATGTATATAGGAGGACTATTAAACAGTATATAAAATAACATAAAAATGAAATTCTATATAACTAGATATTGAACCAGAACTTACTATCTAAACTTAGGCTTTTTAGGACTTTGGTTCTTGTCTTGACGCATAGAATTATCAGACGAGTGTTGTTCAAGACTGAAGAGATGAATGAACAGAGTTTCGAGCATTCATTAACGGCCAGGTACAGTCAGCTGCTTGCCCTACTGGGGGATAATTAATGCGTCACGTAAAATGAATGCTCCTTGGATTCGAAACTATAACATTATTCGCCTCGCTCATGCAATGCTCAAAGTCATGCAAAGAAATTTCATTCAAGCTCGATTGCTCTAGCTGAATGCTACGCAAAGGCCATAACTAAGTGTGTTCACGATTTGAACAACCTAGAATATACGAAAGCACTGATGAGTGTGTTCTATCTACTTAATAGTTTGGATGAAGAATGATACAGTGCAATGGAACGTCTCCGTCCTGGTCGTGCTCATCCCCCGTCATTGGTTATGCTGTGGCAAAAGCGATAACTGGATCTGGCCATCCCGTGACTAAAAGTTAAAGCCGGCAACCTCAACATTGTGGTTAGCCTTGCCACAGTTGAGATAGGCAGGCTCCTCTTGGCTACAAGATGCACCCAGCTCAAAAGAAGCCTCGTAGATACCGCCACTGGCTGCCCTGTTTCCTATGAACCATGCACATGCTACCTTCCATTCTCGGTTTACGAACTGGTAGAACAGATCCTCACCAATATAGGCCCCTTTCTGTTGTGTATGCTTTCTGGTTCGAGATAGAAGGGAGATAGTTTTGTGACTTGCAAACAGAAGCATCAGGGCTTGTACGGTACTCCCAGTTGCGCAAGTCGTTGGACCAAAAACGAGTGTTGTAGTAAGCGCGGTACAAAGCTCTCTTTCCACTAGGATCAGGAATGTCAACTCCAGTATCAAGACGCTTGTGGAGGTAACCATCTTTCTCATATGTGATGTATTTCTGGATAGGTGAGGTGTGATTGAACTGCCACTCAACGACAGCTAGCTTATAGAAATTATTAATAACCTTAATGAAATATACTAACTCTTAAAAGAAATAGTTACTTTCTAAATAGCTTAACGGGATTGTCAATAGTCCTATTGAGTCCATGGCGATGCGAGTTTGCATCTTCGTACCAATCAACGTCGACGCCTTCGACACGGAAAACAGGGGAATCACGGGAAGTGGGAGTGGTCAGTCCGATAAAGGTAGCTCCGGCGGTGGCACCAGCAGCGGCGATGAAGGTCACGAGATCAGTGAGAATATCAGCACCCAGGCGGCGTTGGTGGCAAAGTGACGAGGGCAATCAAGAGCAGTGTTGCACTGTTGCGAAGGGCGACGAAGAAGGCACCAGCACTGAACGTTACGGTGCTCACCAAGATCTTCAGAGCAGTGATAGGCCCGCGAGCGGCCAGCAAAGCTGGGATAGACATGATGGCTTTTGGTAATCAAGTGGTCAGAAGATGATGAGGTTAATGTGAAGGAGCTTGCTGCTTGATTGTTTGTTGAGAGGGAATAAGACAGGAATTTATATGTTCTTTCCATCGAGCTCAATATTGCAATACTGCCTTCTCTCTCCAATATTGAATATAGTCGCTGACATCCATAGTGGTCTCAGTATTGCCGGAGTGCGATGCCGGCCGTGACCCGCGGGTCCCTATCGGAGACCTTCCCGAGCAGGCGGGTTAGATCGGCAGCCGTATATGCGGCTATCCCACAACCTTCTGGAGTGTTATAGCGTTATATAGTAGAGTAGGAGAATTGACTATCTAACTAAGAGCTATATTTACTTACATGCTAGTAAAAGTCATTTATACGCATCGCTGTAAAGTTTTTACCCATAACCCTTTCTCTGTCGGGATAGCTTGATTATCTGGCAATGAAGCGAAGCGCGCTATGCTAAGAATTGACTGCCTCCCTTGTTGAGATTGGTTTCTTGAGATTGGTCGCATCGTGGTAGGTGAGGCAGTCTCCGGTTGATCATGTCCTTGATTCTTTAGGAGCAGGATGGCATGCCGTTCTTGCCGACACGATGCCGAAGATCCATGATGTAGTTGTCCGTGATCACCTCAGTGGCTTGTATTCTCTTTTTCTCTTTGCTAACGCATGATAAATGGAATCTTTTCCTTTAAAGTGATGGCATCGAGGCATCCCATGAGTGATGGACAAGTCTATAAGCTAAGGTATACTGAAGCGAGTCCTTCTTCAGACGCACGTGTCGTCTATTGCCGGCTTTGCTCCAATGCATATCAAGGCATGGCATTGTATAAGGCCAAACTTTGCGCTATTACACAACTGACAGCCACGCGATATTACATATCTTGGGAACTGTATTGATCTGGTCTGACCGTCTATATCTTGCTGAAGTTTCTCTTGTCCGAAGTAGGCTGTCTGGACTATTAAGTATCGCATTCACTACTCTTCAGAGTCGCACCTGTGCGGTTTGCAGGACCTGACATCTCTACTAGCCCCCTGGACCCGTCTTTTGACAAGAGAGCTACTAGTTGGATCATAACGCCGGCAGATGAACTTGACATGCGAAACCTAAGGGAGCTGCCTACCTGGGTATGGCACCTGGGTATGGCGTATACTCAATGACATTCGATCAATTACCGGCCGGTAAAATGAAAGGGCTGGGAGCAAGGCGGGGACATTGACCAGGCGTAACCTTTGCACAGACACTCCACGCCAAACCTCATCACCTCAGCCTCTCAGGGATGTCTGCAATCCGCGGAGCAAACTGCCGATATGGCGATCCCGCTCGTACTATTGGCGAAATACAAGTGGTGCCTTCTATCATCCAGCTGCCAACAGACTCGCAAACCACGATTCATCGACCTTTGCTAGCGTCCGAGGGTCACCATCCTCTACAATCCTTCCGCGATCCAAAACAAGCACCCTGTCGCAAAATTCAGACACAATGTGCAGTCGATGGGCGACCATAACTATAGTGCAACCAGCAAACTCCCTCTCAACTATTGTAAGCATCTGTCGCTCGGTGTCGGCATCCACCGAGCTGGTGAACTCGTCCAAGAGGAGTAGAGAGCTACCGCTCGTTCTCCGCTCAAGTACTGCTCGAGCGATATTGAAGACCTGCTTTTGCCCTTGGCTGAGTGAAGATTCTGATAGAACGCTGTCTAGCCCGCCCTGTGATTCAACCATGTCCCAGAGATCCACTGCTTGCAGAACTTCACGACACTGCTCTGTCGTTGCTAGCCCAAGCGGATCCAGGTTTCCCATGACCGAACTGCCTATTGGTAAGAATACTGGGTCCTGGGGTACGGTTATTATTCTTTCTCGGAGCCTCCGAGGACTTATAGATGAGAGAGGGACATCGTCAATGGATAGGATGTACTCGACATTGTCATTTTGCACGGGTTCTAACAGGGCGAGGAGGAGGAGAACGAAAGAAGACTTTCCGCTGCCGTGGCCCTTGAGTTAGCAAGGGCATCTTGAACATCTTTGTGAGGTTCAGACACAAACCTTCCTGTACGACCGCACAAGGCTATCCTTTCACCGGCTCTGATAGAGACGTCGATTCCTTGTAGCGCGTATTCCTCGGTTTCTCCACTGTATCCAGACTGTAAGTAAGAGTTCCCAGTTATTCTTCCAGAGTAGCTCAGCCAGAAAACCTACTTGTAAGTTGCCCAGACCTCACGTACTTCAATGGCTCCTTTCGATGGCCACAGCTGATCGAGTTCTACATCACCATGCAAAACACCTTCCGTCCCAGTCTTGGTGGTAAAATTCCGGAGCCGAGCTACCGCGCCAACAGAGGTCTCCAGAGCAGCGTAGAACCTCGTAATATCGCTTAAAGACTGGCTTAACGTCATTAGCGTGACAAGAGACGCGCCGGAAAGACTTGAACTGGACCGAAGCTGAGTTATTAAACCTACGAGAGCCGTTGCCGTGACAGCAACGACCGCGTTCAAGGTCAGGTATAGCCAGCGCTGTACCATCGAGAATAGATACATCGGCCTCTGGGACTGGTCCAACAGTCGGTGATTGTGCTTGATGCTTTCTCCCGTCCAGCCTAACGCACGAATGGTGGCGATGCCCCTCCAAGTATCTAAAAAATGTGTGTATAACGGACTCTTAGCCTCGAGGTCTAGTAGTCGAAGCTGCCGAGACGTTCGGAGATAAAACCGTTGTATCAACCATAAGATGAGTATCATAGCTGGGTAAGTGAGTCCTAGCCACGGTGATGACGACGCTATAAGGACACCCATTCCAATAACGCCAAAGATATCCAGCACCACGTTGGCTACAGCCATAGGGAGCTCATTATCAATGATGGTTATATCTTGGGAAAAGTAGTTGGTGATAGTCCCAGTGTCTGATGTCGTCAACAGTTGTAGCGGTGCATTAATAACGGTCTCCAGTGCCCTCTGGTGCAACACTGAGCCACTGAGGCGGATGAAGGGACCGAGAACCAGCACTACAGCCGCCATGAAGGACGTCAAGGCTAGTACCTGCAGCATTCCATAGATACCGATGTAGTAGGCCTGAGAGTGCATTTGTGCCAAGCCTCTCTGTGGTCGGGCCACATCGTCAGCCCAGAATGTAAGCCATATGCGTGGAAAGTTGTTAAGGAAGCCGTTGCATACACAAGCGAAAGTGAAGGCTGCAATGAGAATAAGGCCGATGGTGCGTATATAATAGCCAAAGACACTCGTGTCGCCCAGCTGTCGCGCCGCTGCCTCTTCTGCAGTCATAGCTACAGCTGCTGAAGAGTGGGAGGGTGTTGGGTTTGCTGCATTTTCAAGTGCTTCGGTCAACGCTGGCTCGGAATCGGAGAATGGGTCAGTTTTTGGAAGCACATTTGTGTCAGCCGTGGGTTTCTCTTCAGATATTTCTCCATTACTGCTGACCGTTACGATATGGTCCGCAGCTTGAGAGTGTCTAAGGTTGTGTGTGCAAAGAATAGCAGTGGCACCACGACGACGGAGCATTCCATCTCGTCCAAAGACATGTCGGAATACATGATCCGTTGTTCTGGCATCCAGACCGCTGAGGACATCATCAAAGATTAAGAGGCTGGCGTCTACAAGGTAAAGTGCTCTTGCAATGGCCACTCGCTGCCGCTGTCCGCCGCTCAAGGCAATGCCACTACTTCCAATCATCGTGCTATCGCCCTCGGGGAGATTTGCAAGGTCCCGGTCGAGCATGGTAGCATTCTTCACGGAATTGTATAGCTTGCCGTCGAAGAGACTATTGCCGATGATGTTGTCTCTAATGGAGGTATTTATCAAAAATGGCTGCTGTTCACAGTAGCCAACGACTGCGGAACCGAGGACAGCCGTGTATCCAGTCGCAAAGGGGGCTTCACCAAGAATTGCTTTGCAAAGAGTAGACTTTCCGCTGGCAACAGGACCAACGATGGCGGTGAGATGTGATGATGGAAAGGTGATGTTGACATGCTTGAGAACAGCGACGTTCCCGTGGTAGCCGAAGCTGCCGTGCTTGATAACCACATGGGGAGTGCCTTTCCCCGGCAGATTCTTCATTTCGATGCCCCTTCTGCTAGCCTCTGAGCTAGAGGGTGAAATAGCAGGCGTCGTTGTGCACGGGCCTGACATCGTACGATTACCAAGATGGCGATATTCAAATCTTGGGTCGCGTTCCAGATACGTCTGGACCCTTTGAAGACAAGTTAGCGCCCCAAGAAACTGAGATATCTTCTGGAACAGTATCATCAGAGGTGATGCTAGAAGGGAAAGATAGGAGATGGAGACAAATATCGAGGTGGTGTTGAGCTCCTTGGTTGCCGCCGCAAAAGTGATAACGGGAGATAGGGTCATGGGAACCTGAGAGACAGTAGCCACTGCAGCGAGGAGCATACGCCAACGCCCGCCGATCTCAATCTCTCTCACACGGAGTCTCTGCACACAAGATTCGATTGGCTTTGTCATGCCAGACATCTTTACCAGCTTCATTTGCGTAATAGCAGCCGCGGTGACACCAACCCTCGTTTCAATCGCTTCCATCCATGCCTTTTGACGTGGTCCGAGCAGTTTGCCTATCCCAAATGCCGTGAGGGTTGATACGGCGACTACACCAAGAGGGGCAGCAAATGCATCGCCAAGTTCTCGTTGGAGGAGCCAGCAGGACAGAGCGATCTGGATTGTGTTGGCCCAGTATTCATGAAGGTCTAGAATACCTCTTGTGATGCGCTCAACGTCGGTGCTCATCAATGTGAGGGCGCCAGGATCGCCATCCGTAGGCATCTGGAGCTCTGTAGTCTTTTCATACACGGCGAGCACGAGGATACCTCGAACCACGATGACGAAACGCTCTTGGAAGTACCAGTATAATGCTGTTGAGAACGCAATTGCCCCGTACGTTAGAGCCGTGGCGCCGATGAGTCCATATCCATGACTTTGTTCTTGGTGATCGTTTTGTAGGTAGTGCAGTAGGGCATGAATGAGAAATGGTTGACATATGCTGGCGGCGAGCAGCGCTGCACGAGGAATAACCGGTGGTACTAGCTGTAGGGCTAGGGTTTGCAGCAACAACCGTGCCAGACCGTGTTTCTGGCCCCGATATGGATTATTGCGAACTTTCTCTACGAGGTGTCGGTGTGTCTCAGCTGCAAGGGCTTTGTCGAGCGGATACAGGCTCTCCAGCGTCAGGATGACACGATAGCCTTTCATAAACAAAGCGTACAGCCAGAAGAAGACGCCAAGATTCCAAATGCCACTAGTCTCCTCGGGGCTGTGCTGCTTCCCATCCCAGCCAAGCCATCTCGTTTTCTCCCGTGACTCTAGGTAAACCATGACGGCTTTGAGGGTAGTGGATGCTGTCAGTACAGATGCATAGTTCTGGTCCAGAGTTGATGGAACAAGTAGCCATGCTGTCCGTGTCCGAGCAAGATCCAACAATAACGTGACAGAAAGATAGGCGGCAATGGCGATTGAAGGTCGCGGTGCCCTCGAATGCTCAATCCATGACAGTGGTACAAGAAGCAGGGCTGCGATGAAAGCAAGAGAAGCTGCAGCTAAAGAACGTCTTGAAGCAAATTGGGAAGAGTTCTGTCCGAGAACGATGAGAATAAGCTGCAAGACAGTGAAGCCTATTGCAAGAACCTACATCACCATCAAGAGAGCCTCTGTAAGCGAAAGACACGATGATGCATTGACCGAAGTGGGGATACATACCAGCTTCGACCACTGAGCTGCCGGAGCACTGAGTAGTAGTGGGCGACGGCGACGACAGAGTGTCCAGATACGGGAGAAACCAAGGCAAGTGAGGACAGCAGCTGGTACAATCACAAAGACGACATCTTCAAATGCAACAGTAAAGTCAAAGTTGCCTCTACAGCCACGCACAGCAGGCCCCAGCGAGCCATCATTGAGACAAGCGCTAGCAGAAGACATGACCTGTTCGTGTCAGTGGTGACCAGTACCACTGAGCTGATGCTGAAACTGATACTCCGGGTCTGCGGGGAAAGTAAGAGAGGATTCTTGCCCTGGACATCGGAGGTTACCACGGTCGTATTGTTCTTCTACTGACACTGCATGCATAGTGCGGCACAGCTGGATGGGGGGGATCTGCATGTTGGTTGAATGCTTGTCTTGCGTGCCCTGTCTTCCCCCGCTCGCCCCGACACTGCACTGTATCACACTGTACTGCCTCGAAGTCCCCTGCTGCGACAGATAAGACGGCACAAACACGGCACCGAATCCTACCAAAAGTCCCCAAAACCCCTGTAGTAGCAGGGATCGCCAAATGTCTCCTCCCTTCCCGCCTGAGGAAAACAACTTGGAGGACCAACACGAACTTTGCTTTGACTCAGATTACTGTGCCTTTGCACTGCATTACAGCGATACGAGAGTGATACGTCACTACGCGTTTCTTTTGCCGTTCCAAAGCCGCCTCAGCACCTCGACTACGGCGGCTGGGCCCCATCTTTGGCGAAAACGCGCTCAGTTGTTGTTTGCCCGCCGATACCCTGCCTAAAATTAGTGACGCTGTTCTAGCTAGCTGAGCCAACAGTTGTGCCGGTCAGCCAGCATCTATTGTACTCCCAATTACTGCCGACCTCTTGCGTGTTAGGCAACATTTCTGTGGCTATTCTGCATCATGGACAACGTTCAGCACGGTGTCTCCGAATCGACACGGCTCCTACAGGTCGACCTCAACTGCGATGCTCCAAACAGAAGCCCTCCCATAGAGGACAGGGTCATTCAGTGGCGGGCGGCATGGCAGCATCGCTTTTCTCAGTGGTCAGCCCTCTGCATCTGCAGCCTTTTCATCCTCCTCGTCGACGTCCCTAACTTCCTAAGCGAAGTGCCAAAGCTGCGCATGCTTGAGTTAGGCCTCTGCCGCGATTACTACGCTGCCACTGACCCAAGCGTCATCGGCCACGATGGCTCAGTCCCAGAGCATCTTTGCAAGGTCCACGAGATTCAAAGCTCTCTTGCTAAGATGAGAGGTATTCTTGGCATGATCGAGGGCATCCCTGGTCTCATACTCGCTATCCCATATGGCGTCCTGGCCGATGGTAAGGGCCGTAGGCTGGTCACGGGTCTTAGTCTACTAGGCTTTGTACTCAGAGACATCTGGGCTTTTACTGTACTGTACTTTCATCGAGTATTTCCTGTCCGTGCTGTCTATGCTGCACCGGCTTTCTTGGTCCTCGGAGGAGGTTCTACTGTTATCAGCCCCATCATCATGGCCATCATTGCTGCTGCAACCCCGGAAGCATCACGGTATGTGCACAGTCACCGAGACAAAGCTCTCGAGTAACTTTGAGCTGAACACTGATCAAATCTTGATAGAACACGGGCCTTCTTCTGGGTGCAGGTTGTACTTCTCATTACTGAGCTGATTGCGCCACCACTCGGTGCAGTTCTCATGAAGGCATTAGGACCGCATTTTGCTTTCCTCACGGTCGTCCCACTTGAAGCTCTGGCCTTTGTAGTGCTCGGCTTTATCCCCGAAACAAGGTCATCCGATAGTGTCCCTAGCAACGACACGGAGAATACGGAGGCAGATCAAAACCAGTCACCCAGCGGTCAATGCGAAGAAACAACATCTGATCCAGTTTCTTTCAAGGAAAGGGTCATGCAGACTCTATCGCACATTTCGCATAATATCCAACATGGTGTTCATACTTTGGGCAGTCATAAGAGTCTGCTGGTAGGCCTCCTAGCACTGGTTGTTGCAAAGATGGCTCGACCCATGCTGGAACTGATCTTGCAATACATGTCTGTGAGATTCGGATGGCCGTTGGCCAAGGCAAGTTCTCTAGAGACCAGGAATATGACATGATATAAATCCCTTCTTTTCTCTGCCGCGATCACTAATCCTTAGTTCTAGACGGCATTCCTGCTCTCGATCCAAGTTGCGGGCCAGATTCTGCTTTTTGCTGTAGTCCTGCCGCAACTCAATGTCTGTCTCATCAAGAGACTCAAGACATCTTCAGCTGCAAATCTAGCACTAGCTCAAGTGTCAATCCTCTTTCTCGCGGTTGGTTCACTCTGCATGGGTCTCACCACTGTTGTTCCGGCATTTATAATCGGTATAGATGAAGACGCTCGATTAGAGAAGCTAGTAAACTAATTGATTTCAGCCTTCTTTGGATATACGCTTGGCAATGGATTTTCGTCCGCATTGCGATCTCTCCTGACAACCATGGTGCATCCAGATCATCTATCACTCTTATTCACTGCGATCGCCGTATTTGAAGGCATCTCGACCATTGGCGCCTCGCCACTCCTTGGGCTGTCATTCTCTGTCGGCTTGGACATTGGAGGCATGGCTGTGAGCCTGCCGTTCTTTGTTGCTTCGGCTCTCTATGCCCTTGATGCGGCGCTGCTTATTAGTGGCATGTCTGCAGTGTCTTGCTCAACCGAAGCCTAGCGTTGAATTTGGCGTTGATCCTCAGCAGGATGCTACCATGCATTATACACGGTTAATTGAAATGTGAATTGTGGGAGCTTCAATAAATAAATATCCTCCTAGGAAGATAAATCAAGTCATTACATAAAAGAAATGATCAGGTAGCTCTGAGCCGACCTCAGCAAAAACAATGCCACTTGCCCCGTACTGGAATCGAACCAGTGATCTTATCATGTCGTGTTTATTTTACTAGTGATACGCTTTACCACTGAGCCAACGGGGCTTCATGGGATTGACATGCTCCGCTCGCCAAGTTGGTTCATGCAGCGCCGCGGTCGTACAGTCTGGGAGACTGTATCATCGCTTCAGAAACCTGGAGTTGACGAGGTAATGGGCTAGCCGCTTTGGCCTATACAGGGATGGATTACACTGTGCCACTGGCACAAAGTGCAACCTCGGTTACCTATCACTCCGATTCTTGTGGCGACCCGTCTCCCCCGCAAAGATAAGATGCCCAAATCTAGAAATGATTGACCCCGGATCTAGCAATGATTTTCTCAGCTTGTAAGCGCTGTAGTCATCTTAGTCAAGACCTGTTTCAACGAGCAAGGATACATGGGTATTCAAATGCTAACCCGTCGGTCCAAACCATAGGCCACGAGTAAACATGTCAGTGAGTAAGATGACTGTGCATGCAGGATCCAGCCTGTATCACCATGTCCAGAAATGGTCTCCATCTACTGACCCGTCCAATATGAGGGCACTTGATTACAATTGAGCCAAGAGGGAGCATTGATGCAACTATAAAGACCATAGAAAGGACCAAAAGTCTCAGCAACTCAAACAGCAATCAACCTCTCAAGCTTCTTCAACAATATACAACACAGCTTCTCATTTCTTATTTACGACATGGCAGCCGCAGCAGTTCAGACTTACACTCCCGCGTCCTACGACCACCGCGCCGTCGATGCCATGACGGACGTCGATGTGGCTACCCAGCGGCTCCAGGAACTCAACGGCCTTGATCACATGAAGTCCTGCATCAGAGACGTCTTCATGAAGCACGGCGTTGACAAGGTGTTCGGTATTGGTCTCCTCCACCGCCACTACGACGTTGCCCCCAACGAAAAGATCATCGAGCTCGGTCCGGTCTCCTCGCCCTGGGTTGTAGGTGATGACGAAGCCATCACTGGCGGCTCAGTCCTTCCTCACACCTGGCGCGTCTTCGATGGCGAGCTTAAGCCCACAGAGTTCAAGTTCGTGCCACAGCGTGAGCTCTCCAACGTCGATCGGCCTGTCTTCCCAGCTGCCTTTGTTAAAGAGCTCATCGGCGTGCTGCAAGAGACAGGCCTCGACGAGGTTCTGGGCGTGAGCCTGTATGAGGCCGGCGACCCAGATAACGAGACCATGGAGGTGACGTACGGCCGCAGCAGCATCGTTATTCCCTCGACAGGTCTTATCGGCTCCAAGGTCATTGGCCCACAGGGCTTTGACGCATTCCAAGCTGCCTGGACTTTTAGCAAGAAGGAAGGCGAGGATATTGTCGCCCACCATGGCATCTGCGCTGTAATGGGTGTTGACGATGCAGTCACAGCGCGTCATGGAATCTGTGCTACCAAATCTGCTGAGGAAGGCTTAAAGGCTCGCCACGGTATTTGCGCTGTAAAGGCTGCTGAGGGCATCAAGACCTACCACGGTATTTGCGCTGTCCGCACTGCGGAGAATGGTATCAAAGCCAAGCATGGAATTTGCGCTACCAAGGTTACCGACGAGGGTGTGATTGCTCGCCGTAGTATTTGCGCCGCACGTCTTGCTAACGGGGATGTAATCAAGGCTTAGAATGGTAATCACACCACCTTGCTCTGTTGTCACAGCGCATGATGGTGAGGAGTGAGCCGAGTATATACGATTACTGCCAGTCTAAGAAGCACGTGTAGAGGGACAGTCGTTCACAGAACTCTCATTCATTCTAAATAAAATCACAAGTCCTAGAACGGTTCTTTATCCCAACTGTAACTTTGAGTTTGTGACTTTTGCAAACTCACCATATCCTCTGATTGGCAGCTATGTCTTGCCGATAGGCCAAATAGTAATGCAGGAGCACGTTAAAGGATGATGGAGGGTTGCAATCCGAAAGCTCCAATAGAAATATCCACAGATTTGGCAGCTATATTCCGACAACCAATTTTATCAGCTGTAGTTCCTTCGAAATTGGGATTGAATCTGTCAACTCACCTGTGATAAGAGCTCACTCTTATGAAACGTAACTTTAACCGCCGCCTGTCCGTTGATCTCATCCTCTTTCATGCGCCCCTCTAGAACCATCAGCGCTCCGCTATCGATCGCTCTCTGAAATTCAGCCCTGTAAAGACGCTCTGCGGCTTTGAAGATCTCAGCTTGATAGATTTGGCTCTCGTGATGTGGCCAGGCCTTGGCGCTGGAATCAATGGTCCGCAGGACAGAACCGAGGCCACGAATCCTGCTGACTCTCTGCATATCATGGGCTCGGGACATTACTTCAAACGAGCTGGTGTAGTAGCTGGTTACGACGGAGTCGAAATCACGAAACCCGAGCGTCTTGGCGCAATCGACAATGTGAGCGATTTTGCGCTCCATGTTCCATGAGCAAGGAGGAGTAGCTGCGTCGTTTAGATCTGCCGCGTCGCTCAACGGGTGCAGTGAAGACCTGCGGCTCCCGCCAGGCACCGCGGTCTCGTTGAAATCGGTAGTTGGCGTCATCCAGAGAGAATCTGTCGAAGGCTCTGCGCTACAGCGAACTGAGGTATGGGCGAAAGGTCTGTTGCCGAGATTCTCGCTCGTCGAGCTACGCATTTCCAATGGAGACATGTGTTCAGTAACCATGGTCGTTATGCCATAATCAAGTGGAGGCGAGACACCAAATAATGAGCTATATTCTTGGGCATCCCAGAAATTTTCAAGTTGACTGTCAGGTCTAGTGGAGAGATTATCCATTTGGTTAATATAAGGTAAGATATTTTCTTCCGTTGAAGTTGAATACGAGGATATGGTCATGGGTATAGGGTGGGGCGATGTTCTGTGGAGTATCGGCCGAGAGTTGAGGCCGGCGTACTCCAGCTGCAGCTCCAGCTCCTCTATTCTTTTCTTAAGTTTTTGCCCTATTAGCGGGATTTGTGAGTATAATGCCTTCTCATTTTCATATACCCAGCTCCACGTATGGGCGCATTGGTTGTACTAATAACTTGGGAGGTTTGGATGAGACTAACTGTGCTTCCTCTGGGCAATTCGGTTCTGAGCTCTCCGTCTGTCAACGGTGTCCGCCAGCAGCTGCGTGGTGACATTGTTGTCATCAGCGTCCGATAACGTTTGCTCGGAAAGACCTGATTGTGACCCAAGAACGGACATGTTGTCGCCATCGATGATTGTCAATCTGTATGTACAGGATCGTGAGGCCATTTGGTGACTGTTTTCCTGTGTTTTATCGGGGTTTTCATGCGAGCTCGATTGCTGAAGGCTTCTAGTCCATATCCAAGATCAGGTGCTTATCTTCTGATTGCCTTACGCAGAGCGGCTTACTGCTTACTGCACGGCCGACAAGCCGATGCGCCAACACTAATGCACGGGCCGTCCCTCGTCAAAAGTTCCTTAGTCCCAGATTGGCCCGCGACTGTGCTGTAGGCGCGAGGCCAGTGCGAGAATCCTCCTGAGGATACTCCGTAAAGTTTGACCTATTCGGTTGTTGTTCCCAACGTGATTAGCCCCGGCATTTCGCCATCCGTATTTCCAATGGGGTCCACAACTCACAGATCTAATATCGGTCATGGCGCCCCAGAGAGACTTAGCATGTGCTTCCATTCGGGGCCTCAAGTGACAAGAAGACGTAGAGTGACTGAAAGTGAGGGATTGCCTTCAGAAGATCATCGAGAGAAACACTAGTACTAGGCATGGAAAGAATACTTTTCGACACGATTAAGTAATTATCGATGTATTAATCTCTGAGTTCACTTGATAGATATATCGAAATGCTGCAACATTCAACAGCACTCATCGGCAGGCGGACAAATGATGAGCAAACGGGATGTGGTCCACTACCCGCGTCCCACGCGCTTGGCCCTTGTCATTCCAGGCGGCCGCGTTAAGGGCGACGGGCCATAATGCTGGACCTGGTATTTGAAAGCTCGAATGGCTAGAAATATATAGGAAGCAGTAGTTATATCTGGGATTTGAAAACAACTTTATCCTTTAGCAATTCCCAGTGCGGCCAAGAACATACGCCATATATATAATATCCAGGCAAATATATATCTTGTATTTTATATGAATATAAGGTAATAGTAAATACCAATATTGTAATTTAATATCTTTATTAAATCACCGTTACTACTACTGTTTATTGCCTTAGCATTAGTTATTATCTTATAGG
>VYWZ01001347.1:0-34660 GCA_008711595.1 Fusarium xyrophilum | reverse complement strand
CTTCAACCGTCAAAATGGATATGTAAGTCTCTCTATACTCAATTCACACTAGCAAATCAGAATTCTAATCAACATATTCCAATCATAGGCTTTCCGCAGCTGAGCAGCGCACTCTTGAGCAGCGCATGCAGAAGCGCCAGGTCAAGGAGTTTATGGGTGTATGTATTCGCGACGAGTATCGCGGTCGAATTATTGCTGACCTACTTGTCTTAGGCATTCGGTGGCCTTGTTGAGCACTGCTTCATGTCCTGTGTCGACGACTTCACCTCAAAGGCCATCTCAACCCGAGAAAGTGGCTGCATCAACCGCTGCGTTCAGAAGTGGATGGCTTCTCAACAGCGCATCAGCGACCGCTTCCAAGAGCACAACGCCCAGCTCACAGCCCAGATGAACAAATAAACGCGAACACTTCAAAGACGAGACATGTACGATTAGCAAGGAGGACGACAAGAGGAAGGATACACAAAACCTGTGCTGTTGATGTCAGATGTGCTCCGGATTATATATGAGATCGAAAAGACGGAACGCTGTTATGACCATGATACGCCGTGTGGCTAGGTCTCATGGCACCAGATGCACTTTTATATTATTATTATGGGCTATCGGCACGAGGCGCTTGGGCTCAAGCCGTCATCGTGGAATGAATTTGTAAACCATTCTTACTCTCATTTCCGATGTCCCTTTCGCCCATGCAACTCAACTCGACAGCGCAGCAAGCACTTCATGACCGCAAGTATCATCACAGACTGGCGAGCCGGTTCACAGGGTAGGTCGGTTTTTGTCAACGTAATCAAATCAAGTCTCTTTCACGCCATTCCGCAATGCACACATCCTACTCCAACGCCCTTGGCCTTAGATACTTATAATGTACACGTGGATGATTATCCCTCGTTTCTCCCAAGCTCCCATGTTCATATTCAATTATCTGCTTCTTCAGTTAGCACATCTCTGATGGCATCTAATTGAGCCACTGCTTTCTCCTCCAAAAGACTATCATATGCCCCTGACGCAGGCTTCATCCCACGCCAGTCCATTTCACGCTGACCTAAGGGCATGAGCCGCTCCTTTAGCAACTTCTTTGTGCTCAACCAAAAGTCGACGTTCTCTAGCAGGTTTGCCGAGTCCCATTCCACGCCAGGAATGTCCCGCTTATTGTTCACGCGAAGAGCAGCAAGCACTCGCGTGAGAAGGGCAACAGAGTGAACCTCGGATATCGCGACAAGAGTCAGGTAGTGCGGTGACGCCCGAGACTGAGTACGACTCGCTCCAGGTGCTTCAAACCGGTCCACGCTGGCTTCAAGTAGGTGAGGGAACTGATTAAGAACGTACGCAACCTCTGGAGCAACAGTTGCACCCAAGGCTGTGAGCAAGTTCAGCATTAGCGGCAACAGTCCTTTGGTCCAGATACCATAACAACGTTGCACCACAGGGGAATCTGAATAGGGAGAAATGTTGGACTTGAGCATGAACTTGGTCAGATTTGCAGATAAGATGTTGCTCAAGATTCCATCGCATGCCATCTGTTCAGCAACCATAGGAAGAGTTGAGAGTTCAAGCAAAAATAGCATGCTCAACTCGCCATAGATAGGGTCGCCTTGATTCGCCAGTCTATCTGCCCATGAGTAGAGAGACAAGGCGGCATGGAGGACTTGATGCTCGGCCATGATGTTAAGAACTTGAGTCTGAGATTGATCCATGTTGGGCAGACTGATGCAGGCTTGAAGGATGGCTGTCAACAATCCTAGATCTTCCGGCGATACACTATTTTCGTTATCATGAATAAGGCTGACAAGTGCGCGGAAGCCCCTGCCCACAACTCGGTCAAGGATATTCAACACAGTTTGGGTAACTGTCACGGTAGTTCCCTCAAAGGCATCCTGAGATTCGGTTGCTTTCTTGCCACTGGTTTGGTAGGCACGCAGAGTAACGAAAAGAGCCTTTAGAAGGGTGCGGTAGTACGAGATAGATTCAGTGCCCCAAGGCTCCTCGACTCCGTTCATGGTACCAACAAGGGTCGAGAGAAGCTGGTTGATGTCCTTGACTGGCACTGATGACTTGACAAGGCGCTGAATCAACACAAGCGCAAGGTTTGCCCTGGACTCGACAAGTTTTAAGAAGATGTGTTCAGGGCCTGGAATTCCTTGGTTGGCATTGAGGCATTGTTGGGCAACTTGCAGCATTTGCTTTTCCACGGTGTCGTTCTTGGGCATGCACGTGGATAGCTCTACAAGCAGAAACTCCCAGGCATGGAAAAGGGCCTAAAAATGACAATTAGCTATATCCATGGTACACAAGGCATATTCACTTACGAGCTGAGCGTCAACTAAAGACAAGTTTGTGTTTGCACGCTCCATCTCTGTCTTGAAACCGTCATCCTTGCGACCTTTCCAGCCTGGATCAAATCGCAGCATCTGATCGGCGCGTTCCAGGTCATAGTAGTAACTCTTGCCGAGTTCCCGCGGCTCCAGGACGGTCCGCTTGAAGTCATCTACAGGGCAGTCTGAATACTTGTTGGAGAAGTTTCGCGCGAAGTTATTGTGAAGAGACTTGTTGTAACCTCCAACCTCAACTCCATCACGTAAGTAGTAGTCGAGATCGCCAATAAGGCTCTTTGCCAATGTGCCAGAGTTGCCCAGATGCCGGGAGTGGTAAAGTTGCATGGCAAATGTCTCCGCAATATACGCCGCAAGTCTTGCCTCAAAAGCAGCACGGACAGGGTCTGACTTCACGGTGATACTGGATGACTTGAGTTCTCGGACATATTCTCTAAGTCCATCCAGGTAAACGTTGTCTTTCTGGAGTGTGAAGACTGTCCAGGGCCAAAAGTTCTGGGCCGAGGCGACAAAGTCCAGAATAACCAGGGCCTCACTTATTTCTAGATCCTTTAACTTGCCAAGCTTAGCAAGCCCAGTAGCAAATACCGAGCTAGAAGAAACACCCGTCTTCTTTTTGTCTTTCTTCATCGCCTCCCTGGGGGTCTGTCCAGTAAGCAGGCAATTGGACATCCACTGTTGTCGGTTCCTCAGAATAGCCGAAAAGAACTTCCATGTGGCCTTGACCTCGCCCCTGAGTTCAAAGGGCTTACCCAGGGTTGCTATGAGTTGGAGAAAAGACTTGGAAATCTGAGGCCCCAAGTAACCAAGCAGTGACGGGGGCTCACTCGAGGATTTGCCAGCATTTACAACCAAAGACTCAAGCAGCCACATGGTGGGCTTGCGGAAATGGTCAGATACTGCGCCTAGCCGTGCAAGCAGGGTGGAGCTTTTGAACAGGTAAGTTTCAATTATGCTAGAGGATTGCTCTAGATAATTGGCGACGCGTAGTAGTGTTGCGGAAAATTCAAGTACTGCATTTAACTGTGCCTGTACCATCTCCACGCGTCTTGGATAGAGGGTACTGTCGGCGGTTGTAAATGCGGTGATAAGGGATGATAAAAGGGGTTGGAATCGCAGAGATCCAGTTGAGGGCGAGACGAAACAGTCGATAACATAAGAGGCGGCAGGTCGTAGGCATGAAGTCAGATTCTCAGAGGTCGAAGGATCACCAAGACTGTAGCTATACATAATCACCTTTTGCAGGATTGGTACGACCTCTCGGAGCACTGACGAGCGGCATGTGTCAGACGCAAATCTCCAGGTTGAAGTATTCTCAAAGATGTCTACGCCTGCTTGGGCAATGGCGTAACTGACCTTTGCCAAAACTTTATCTGCTGTGCCCAGCCAAGGGTTCAGATCTGACTTGTTTCTGCTTGTGGTATGGTAACCAGCTCGTCGCTGAACAGCGGAAGTCATTGCAGTGTCAATGAGGTTTGAGAATAGTCTGAGACAAGATAGTAAAAATTCGAGCCTCTCCTGGACCAAATCGAGGCTTCCCACGACTTTGGTGAGCTTACCAGCTCTGGACTCGGAGCTTAAAAGCTCGCATCGAGAAAGATATGACCACAATCTGCTAGGGTAGACAGGCAGGACCGCATCGAGGAATTGGACGCAAGAGTTGAGGATAGTGACGACAACGTCCTCGCTCTCCGCAAGATCAACCTGCATGTAGTAATCCATTGTCTCGCAGACGACTGTTAGGAGATCTCTACCACTACTGGCATCAATATGCTTCTTTGCCTCATGAAGAATATCATTGTCGGGAAGCAGCAAGGCGCCGGCGGACTCCTCCCCGGCGGCGTTTAGATGATCCATGCGAATGAGTGTTGCAAACAGAGAGATGACTTCGGCAGTCTCTTCTGGCTGGAGCATTCCAAGCTCAGATTGATAGCCTTCCTTCATCAGATTGATTTCTAGTCGTCGACCCAGGAGCGAGATAGTTGAGTGAGGATACTCCATTGAGACGACTCTACCTGTATCCGTAACAAATCGTCCATATGTGCCGGCTGGTATCCGGTACGTATCGTCCTCGACACGTCTTCCTCGCCACGAAGGGGATAACGAGATGATGGGAATATCTTGCAGCAAACAGAAAGTATTGGTGTTCTCATCTTCCTGTGCGAGCTCGTACTCTTGGAAGTAATCAGGAAGGACGAATGTGAGTGTGGGTGTTGCACGTAAAAGGTTAAGGATCATCTGAGACTGATCACTCTCACGGAGGCTAGTAGCACTGGCGAGAGTTCGACAAAGAGTGATAAACGGCAGGAATTCATAGGGGTATCTGTCAAGAGCTTGCTTAAAGAAGAACTCTAGTGCAAGATCATCGTTGATCATGGAAGCGAGAATATCTTGCTTCTCCGAGAGGTTCTCCTTGTTTGAGATGTCCCAGTAATTTCGACCGGCGCTCAGAATCGAAAGAAGGGAGCTTACTGGTTCGGACTGATAGCCAACGATGGGGTATGAAACCTTGAGAAGTTCAAGGAACACATTTCGAAGGCGAGCACTGAGTAAGGGGGTCATGCTACCCTCAACTGAGGGACCTAATGATGTTGCCATATTAGAAACGACATCAAAGACACGGCCTTGAGACGTGACTTGTGATGCAAGCTGTTCCACCACGACAAGGTCCTTGGATGAAGTCGCATTCTCGAGGAAGCCGTCAAATTTCGAAGATTCGATGGAGAAAATGCTGCCCGCCGAGTTTCGTCTTGCAACTGGTCGAATCATGCCTCCTGCCTCAAAGGTTTCTCGGGCATTTTGCTGTAGCAAATTATCACGCTTCTCCGCTCGACTTTGATAGGAAACATTCATGCGATGAAGAAGAAGCGTCCAGGCGAAAATGACGGGTGAAGCGCTTTCGCAATCAGCTTCAGCAGCGTTCAGTATGCTCTTGTGGACCTGTTCAAGGACGTCGGATGAAAGCAGATATGTATCGTAGGAAGTATCTGCTTGAGTAGCATCCTCTTCTCTCTCGAACAGATAGGTTAATGAGCGGGCTGGCTTGAGTAGTATCAGAGACACGGCGGCTGAAAGAGTCTTCAGGGGCAAAACTAGAGGGGCAATGCTCTCGTGGATCTAGAGGCACTATTAGTACAAGTCTGCCATTAACATGACGTGCAATACATACCGGCTGAACAGCGTCAAAGAATCTGTAGACTTCCATCAAAGAAAACCACTGGTTGACGGCACTTGACGGTGCAAAGTCGTCGCCAAAACTGTCAACAATCTGGAAAACGACAGACAAAGCATGGATGGCTTCAGTTAGAAGCGTTCGCAGCCAATCTAGTTCGACTTCCTCCGTCACCCACTTCTCGTCCGTTACAGCTTTTAGACCTGATTCGATGCGGGACATGGAGTCTGTGAGAACTTGAAGGTAAGTCGGGAGTAGGGGCTCGGCGTCGTCTCGTGAGGGGAGCTTCAGTCGGTAGGTCTTGGCTAGGTCGAGATCAATACTGGCGAAGGTCGGCAGCCTCTCGTAAAGCTTGATCGAGTTGGCATAGTCCGCAGACATCATAAAGAAACGGCGCTCGGTGAGATACGTATCGAACAGGCGTCGTTGTCTCGTCTCGGGCTTCTCGAATTCAGTCCAGATCTCCTCAGCATCCAACGCAGCCGCCGATCCTAGGTCCAAAAGAAGTCCTGACCCCTGGCCATTGTCAAGGCCGGCAGCTTCCTGTAGATTCTTCGCGTCTTGAGACGATAATGGGCCACTGAGGTGGCGCGCAGGACGAGACTGGTGTTCTATCACGACGACACGCAATGCTGCGACTAGGTTGATTTTGGCATTCTTGCTGAGCCATTCGGCATCTTTCTTGATCGAATCAATATCAGGTCGTCCATCTGAGCTTGCGGGAACATTTATTGGGGCCGTTTTTGTTTCAAAGACTTTTTTCGTAGCTTCATCTGCGGGTGCGAAGGTGCTGGCAGCGTCCTCGAGAAGACGGTGAACATAGTCGTCGCTCAGAAATTCGATAACGGCAGAACTCGTGGTTCTCTGGCCAGAACTATCAGACAGCGCAGTTGCGATGAGCTTCCAAGAGCTAAGTGGTGAGTTAGCGGTGAGTTTGTGTACATCGATGGATAGGCAGTCAGCCAACTTACAGCAGTACCCGCTCCCCAGTCAGGCACTGTTCTAGGGAGGGGAAGTAAATGCGATCGGCCACCGGCGCCATTGCAAAGAGCGTCAAAAGGGCGACAGTGGCATGCGACGCATCACCTTGCGATTAGTTAGGGTGGATGCGAAGAAAGTTTGATTTTGATGCTTGTTGACGCGCCTGGTCGCGAATGGATGGATCGAGCTTTGGCTGGTCAACTTTTTGGACCTGACCTGGAGCTAGGGACCTCCAATTTAGCCCAAGTTTATCCGGGGATACAATGGAAGGCAGTTGCATCGGACCTCGTGCCTCCATTCGCCATATAGAGTTAGCACTGTACAAACCATTGTGTCTCGGCCAGAGACAACAGTGCGCCAGTCAGTCCTGCACTGGCCGGAAGTTCGCATTCACAGCTTCTTTGTTTAACTCTATTTAAACTCAAAGTGACTCACCTTTTACAACGTCACCGCTTTCAGTCTCGTATAATCACTCATTTTTACGAAAGACACGGTTGCAAAGCACTCTCCCTTCTCGTTGTTGTTTTTTTCGAGAAAAAAAAGAGAGAGAAAATGGGTTCCTCAGATGTTATCGATCACTCGCCTCACCAGGCTGATCCCTCGCCTCCAATTCCAACGGCCTCTAACCTTATTCTTATTGATAACTACGACTCTTTCACCTGGAACATTTACCAGTATCTCGTTCTTGCGGGAGCTACAGTTACTGTCTATCGGAATGACAAGGTCACTGTGGATGAAATCATTGCCAAGAAACCCACCCAGATCATCATCAGCCCCGGTCCCGGTCACCCCGAGACTGATTCTGGTGTGAGCCGCGATGTCATTAGACATTTTGCTGGCAAAGTTCCTATCTTTGGTGTCTGCATGGGCCTGTGAGTGTTGGTCCTTCACTTGCATATCGATTCCTCTAACCTCCTTCAAGCCAGTGCATATTTAATGTCTATGGTGGAGAAGTCAGTTCAGCTGGTGAATGGCTCCATGGCAAGACTTCACCACTGACCCATGATTCCAAGGGTGTGTTCTCTGGTCTCAAGCAAGGTGTCCCAGTTACCCGGTACCATTCTCTTGCAGGTACCCACGTCACTTTGCCCAAGGACCTAGAGGTTTCCTCTTGGGTGGCTAAGCCTGATGGTTCCCCTGGTGTCATTCAAGGTGTTCGTCACAAGAAGTACACCATCGAAGGTGTCCAATTCCACCCTGAGAGTATTCTGACTGAAGGTGGACGAGCTATGATCACAAACTTCCTCCGCATGCAAGGAGGTACTTGGGAGGAGAACTCCGAGTTCCAGAAGTCTGGTTCTGCCAACAGTGACAACTCGGCTGCACCTAAGCCCAAGAAGAACAACATTCTGCAGCGAATCTACGCCAACCGAAAGGCTGCTGTGAATGCTCAAAAGCAAATCCCTTCTAAAAGATTTGAGGATCTACAAGTTGCATACGATCTCAACGCTGCCCCTCCCCAGATTCCTTTTGTCAACCGACTACGACAATCTCCTTTCGACGTTGCCTTGATGGCTGAGATCAAGCGCGGTTCCCCCTCCAAGGGCATTTTTGCGCTGGATATTTCTGCCCCTGCGCAAGCTCGAAAGTACGCTCTGTCAGGCGCAAGTGTCATTTCTGTGCTTACTGAGCCTGAGTGGTTCAAGGGCAGTATCGATGACTTAAGAGCCGTTCGACAAGTCTTGGATGGCATGCCCAACAGACCAGCAATCCTTCGCAAGGAGTTCATTTTTGACGAGTATCAGATCCTTGAGGCACGATTGGCTGGTGCGGATACTGTTCTGCTTATTGTCAAGATGCTTGATTCTGAGCTTCTACAAAGATTATATAACTATTCTCTCCAATTGGGTATGGAGCCTCTTGTTGAGGTTCAGAATGCTGAGGAGATGACGACTGCGGTTAAACTGGGCTCCAAGGTGATCGGTGTCAACAACCGTAATCTCGAGAGCTTCGAAGTTGATCTCAATACCACAGGCCGGCTGCGCAGCATGGTGCCTGAAAGCACAATCATTTGCGCGCTCAGCGGTATCAACACCTATGATGACGTTTTGATGAACAAGAGGGATGGTGTCAATGCTGTTCTAGTTGGTGAGGCCATCATGAGAGCCCCTGACGCTAGTGTTTTTATCAGCCGACTATGCTCTGGAACCGAGCCCCCTGCTGAATCTGATGTCGCGTCATCACTGTACGTCAAGATTTGCGGAACTCGGAGTCCTGAGGCTGCCCTGAAAGCTGCCGAGTCAGGGGCAGATTTCGTTGGCATCTGCCTTGTTCCTGGTGCCACGCGATGTATCTCACATGAGACTGCCCTTGCAATCTCAGAAGCAGTGCACACATATCCTAGCACTCGAAAATACGGCACCCAAGTGGCAGCAGTAGACAACAAAGCCAAGGACTACTTCGAAGCTGCTGCCCAAAGACTTCGTAGCCCTCGACCTCAGCTCGTTGGTATTTTCCAGAACCAGCCTCTGAGCGAGCTTTTGGAGAAGCAGAAGCAATACGACCTTGACCTAGTCCAACTTCATGGCGATGAGCCAATCGAGTGGGCGAGCCTCATCCCTGTGCCCGTCGTCCGATGCTTCAAGCCTGGCCAAGTCGGAATTGCGCGTCGGGGATATCATACTGTTCCTCTTCTTGACTCTGGCTCTGGATCCGGCAAGCTTCTCAATGTCGCCAACGTACAGGCTGTTCTGGAGAGTGATCCTGAGCTTCGAGTCTTCCTTGCGGGCGGCCTCAACCCTGACAATGTGGCTGAGTCTGTCAAGGCTCTGGGTCCCCTGGCTGATCGAGTGATTGGTGTTGATGTGAGCAGTGGTGTGGAGGAGGATGGAAAACAAAGTCTAGACAAGATCGCAGCTTTCATAAAGGCTGCCAAGGAAATCCGATAAAAGGATAGAAAAAATACAGGTTATGCAATTGCAGAAAACTCTCATGAGCACTCAAGTTTGATTGAAGCCGTGGGGCTGAAAGCCATTTCACAGTGTCCCCTTTTTAAGGTGGTCCTCACAATATTTCTTTCAGCAACCCTTCTCCAAGGCACAGATATTATCATCCCGTTCTATGCACTCTCTCTCTCTCTCTCTAATGGCACAAGGCGCTATCAAGCATGCACTTAGGCTCAGAGTCTCGCTAATTCATCTCTTCTCACAACAAGTCCTGATCTTGGGCTTTTACATTCACTGCTCTTCTCTTCTTTTTAAACCTCTTCCTTAATCTCATCCTTATTATATCTCACAAGGAGGCCGTCGGTCTCGATTATAGTAGAGGATCTGAAGACTGACACTACTATCTCTAGGCTAAGGTCATCCATCATCTTTCACTTTTGGTCCTGACCAGCAACAACCTCTTCCCTCTTCATCCCTTGCCACAGAATATCTTCACCTCCGCCTACCAATACTTCATCTTTTCTTCCTACTTCACTTTCTATTCTTCCCTCATTGGAATTTTGCATCCTTGACCCACGTACAGCATTGATCGGTCTTCATCCTTTGGCTTTTCGACACTTTATCAGCATTACATGAATTGCTGCAGACATGGTTGCTCAGATCTTCAAGAACCGTATAATTGCAGCTGCAGGGCCTCTCCCTGGTCAGTTGACAGTGGAAAACCTGAAGCGATGGATCTCACTTCGCAAAGGCGTCTTTATCGACGACTTTGACGAGACTGTCACTCATCTCCTCTGCACCAAGGAACAGTTCGACAAGAAACTTCCCAAAGGTACTAATATTTGTTTCGTATACACTTTCTTCGACAGTTACTTATGGGTTTATAGTCAGAGCAGCATTGAAGCTTGGAAAGGGCATTCACATTGTTCATTGTGACTGGTTCGAGTACTCGACAGTCAAGAACAAGAAATTGCCTGAAGCGGACTATTCCATGAGAAGTCTCGTCGCAAAGGAAAACGCAAAGAAGAGAGAAAAGGCTCGGGTCGAGAAGGGTAAAAGGAACGCAGAGAAATCTGTTGACACAAGTATGTTGTTCGCAGTTCTGCTGATTTATGAAAACTAAAGCTCTACTAGACCGCTTCCACCTCTATCGAGACCGTCTTAACTTTGTCTACCAGGTCGACATCACTCGAGATAATGATTTCACAGGCGAGTTTGGACAGAAGTACTCTCTTTGCGTAAGTAAGACTTCTCGTCTCACGTTTCTTCATACTAACAATAGACAGTTATGGGAGTCCAACGCCAAACCTCACTTGTACTGGTTCACGGCAAAATTCCTGAAGCAAAAGGGTAGCTCGCAGCCCATGTATCACCGCCCTAGTCCTCACGAGGGGAAATGGAGGGCGGAGATGGAGCTGTTTATGGACTTCTTCAAAAAGAAGGCTGGGATCGCTTGGGAAGATCGGGTGTCACTAGCTCAAACAATGCCCAGTTCGTATTTTCAGTACGAGCCTCCGGTATGTCTCAAGCCAATTGCTATTCATGAAGATGATATACTGATAATGCCTAGTCCAGGGGAAAACCCGTTGGGAGGCGTCTAAAGCACGACATCGAGTATTGTCGAAAGATCAATGCTTCGATTCGTGGATTGCCGTGGCTTCCCCCTAAGGAAGAGGAGCGTAAGACTGACTCGGCTGAAGATGAGTCTGATGATGGCCCAAGAGCCCTTGGAGAGGATGATGAAGTGATGGTTTCACCTCCCGAATCCCCTCGCGCTCCGGTGGAAGAATCTGGCACAGATCCGAAGGAGCTTGGAGACGACAATGAAGTGGCATCTCCTCCTGATGCTGAGAAGTTTATAGATGAAAACGAATCCTGCTCCATCTTGGGGGCCTCTCGGGACTGCGTGAAAGAGATTCCACCTTCTGAGTTTGAGCATTTCCAAGACGGAAAAGCAACTATCACTAATTCTGAGACCATTGACAGCGAAGAGAAAACAGAATCACCTCCTGAGTCTGAAAAGGTTGAGGAAGCAGACAAATCGACTGATGTTTTAATGGATTGTGCAGAGATTAAGAGTGCTCCTGCTACTCCAGCCTCTTCTATTGATGAGAAAGAACTCTCAAATGCAGCAGATGAGGATGTCGCCGTGGTTCCTTACGAGGTGGGTGAGATGGGAATCTCACTTGAATTCGAGACACGAGAATCTCTCTAGATGGAGTTCATCTGATGGTTACGGATATTACAGGCTTGCTATCTTGCTGGGCATAACAGAAACGAGTGTGCCAGGTCTCGGGTTATCAATTATGAATCTCAACCTCAATTGCTGGGGGGGCATAAGGGTTACACTATTGGTTGGAGCAGCGTATGATTGGGACGTGCATATCTTAGGAAACTTGGGCACAATCGCTCAGTACTGATGATTAGCGCATATGGAACGGTAGCTGCTTACACAGCAATGCTCATAATGGCTTATAATATATTCATTTGTACATAAATTGATGTGTGATTGCCAGTTTCCTTGTTGTTTCAGCTTCAGAACCTCAACTTGGGTAAAACGAAGACCACGAGTATGCATGCCACAGCAAGCGAAGCGATATATGCGTATAGGAGTAGCCTCCCAAAGTATCCCTTTCCTTCTGTCATCCTCTTGAGCATACCCATTCGCCCCTTCGCCGCCTCCATGCTCTGTTCCGTCTTATCCATTCCCTCACCTGCACGCGCCATTACGTCCTTGTCTGCCTCGAGAGTAGTTGAGAAACGTTGTGAGCTTGACTTTAGAGCACTCGCCATCTGGAGAATCGATTCTGAGAGGGCTTCCTGTTCGTGTCGTTGATGGTCAAGCAAGGCTTCAGCTGTTGCTGTCGATGTTTGGGGGGTAGAGGGTTTGCTTCGACTGGCGAAAAGCGCCGCGCGTGCTGTTGAATGGGCAGGCGGTGATGTAGATGAAGGTGCGCCTCTTGGTCTTAGGTTCTGCGTTGTTTGCGTGGGTTGTTGTCTGTGCTCCTGTGATGCCGTAGACGTGTCAGGGGGTGTTGTTGATGCTGGCGCTGGTACTGTGGCTGTTGTCACTGGTATCGTTGTTGCCCCGGAGGGCTCTGACTCGACATCATCATCTTGCCCTGAGCTTTCGGTGGGTTGTCCTGTTGATATGGAATCGACCATGCTATCGCTCGGGGTAGGTATTATTTCTGAGAGGATATCTTCTCCGTCGGTACTCTCATCATCTTCGTCCTCCTCAATTGCCACCTGTCGTGATATCAGCTTCGATCCTTTGCCTTGTCCCGTAAACCATTTCTTACTTGTCTCAAGTCTTCTAGCCGATCCAGTAGCAGTTCTAGAAGCTCTCTCTTGCCATTCAGGTCGCTTTGTACTTCAGCCCTCCGACCTGGCGCTTTGATGCCCAGCGCATCGTGTTCTAGTTTCGTCAAAGAGTTCCGTGCGTATTCGAGGTTCTATAGTTCAGAGTTAGTGTATACGGATGTGTAATCTGGTACAGGCGCTCTTACGGATGCTACTCGTGCTCTTTCGAATTCGCTCGATCGCAGTCGTCGTTCGCGGTCGCTATCTGTATGAAGAATGGTCTTTTGTAGTCGCAGCAGTAGGTTTCCCAGCTCTGCTGATGCAATATCGATTGCGCTTCTGTTGATGGGATGTACGATAGAATGCGAGAGTCGCGCCATGGCCGTACTTTTGTTTTCGTTGTCGATCTCTTAATCTCTCCCGTCTCTGGTATTGTCATTGGTGATTTAAGTGACGTGTGAGGTTCAAGGAAGCTCAAGCTATAACTAGCGGGTCTTTGTAGCATGAGCATGTGCCAAGCCACGTCGCAACTTACAAGACCATACCTAACGACCAAGCGGACTCTTGATGAAAACAGTCTATACATAAAACCCATACGAGAATATAATTCGATTCATAAGCTTTTAGTAATTCATTAGGTTTGAGGACTTTGAACATCATCTGACCAGTGACGGATAAAAGACTATGAATGACTAATTAGGTACCAGCTGATATTCACGTTTTCATTATCATTCACAGAGCCAAGGACAGACAAAGTAACCGTAATTTAAGAATCCCCAGAATCTCTGTAATAGGTACCTACAAAACGGAATACACAACCCAGCGATTATTTATGAGTCGTTGTTTGGAGGAACAAAACCTCGTGTCCCATGTTAAATATCCTACCCTAGACAACGCATCTTGGGTCAGTCAGTCCCAATACCCAGACGCCATGCGCCGCTTGAGAATTAACAGACACACGACAGTAAAACCACCCAGAAACCTATGCTATAGTTATCCGTTCTGTCCAATATTTCAATGGATAGGCGAATTCAATAAAAATGGCCGATTCCTGGCGAAGGGTGAGAGGCGGCCAGGTGCTTGACAATTGTCCAAATACCGAAAGCTCTGCGTTCCCCCCCAAAACGCAAGTTCCGATAACACAGTGGCCGATGTGTTTTGAGTTTGGTGGTCGGCCTAGTCTCTTGGTTCACTTTTCCTATCGTCACCTTCATCGTTCTCCTCTTCTTTCGCCAAAGCATTGCGTAGCCTCTCTTCTTGGCGCTTCCAATGACCTCCCTCTTCATAGTCTGCGCTGATCTTCAATGCTTTCCGTAGTCGTTCGCTCTCCTTGATCTTGGCATCGGCCATCTCGTGAAGCTGGTGTTGCTTGAATGTATTTCTTTGACCGCCTCTCCTCCCAGAATTCACCTCGGCAAGGAGTTTTTGTCGGAGCTCGTCGCATCGCCTATCGATCTCATCTTCGTCGACCCTTGATCATGTTAGCACAGCCAGCTTTGCAATTGGATGTATTTAAATCTGTACTCTTCTTCTTCAAGCTTGTCCCTCAAGTCAAAGACCTTAACTTCGACCTCTCGCTTGCGGTCATGCTCTAGGATCCCCTTATCTGGCTGCCGTTGCTTATGTCGCAAGCTATCGCGGTCTTTGGGATAAGGAGCGCCGTAGTCGCGAGGCTTGATCTGGGCAAGGTTGCGTTGGACGTAGCCCGTGGTGCCACTGCCTCGGGGAGTGTTGAGACCAACGTTATCCGACATTATAGAGGTAGGCAAAGTGTTGTGTTTTGGATCGTTGAAAGGATTGTCGGCATAAGTTGGCGCGCAGATAATGTCATGAACAATTGAGATCTGTGATGGATGCGACAGCAACAGGCAAGGTGGATATGATGTAGGACCCTTCTCTGCCGCTGTCGCTTCAGCTAAATCTCGACCGCCTACCTCTCTCGGAAGATAAGATAAGCAATTATCGCCCCTCCATGATGGAGGGGCATGTAATATTTGGATAATTTGTAAGTGAGTCAACATTTGAACGTCGACAGCATAGTCCATCATTTTTTGATCTTTTCACATAAGTAACATAACAATTGGATACCGAGGACTTGTCATACTATAAGTCCTTGATTCAACACCCAAGATGCCTCACGTTCCCGCTTCTGCTGAAGCTCACAGCCAAGGCGATGCGCCTGAGCTCGTTTTCCCACCAGTCACCAAAGATCACATCCAAAACTGCTCCTACGACTCCTGGTTTCCCAGATACCGAAGCTCGTGTCTCAAATCTCGCATAATACCACTGCCACCTTCATTCGTCGAGTATCTCCATGAAGACGGTATAGTTCTTGCAGATGATGATGATGAGAATCAAGACGAGCCTGAAGAAGAATGGCATGCATCATCCAATACATCTGCAAGGCCTCAAGTTAGGGATCCTGACTCTTCGGATGACGAGGATGACGAACCTGAAAGGCTTCCTCCTAACCAGAGATTCCCGGAGGCTCACAATCTCATTAAAGAGAAGATTGCAGAATTAGGTGGCTCAGTTGCGCCCAAGTTGAACTGGTCTTCACCAAAGGATGCCAAGTGGATTTTGCCTCACCAAAACACACTCAAGTGCACAACTCCAAACGACATCTACCTACTCCTCAAGTCGTCTTCTTTTGTTTCTCACGATCTCGATCACGCCTTTGATGACTGCACTCCAAGACCTCCGACCAAGCCATATGCGCCCGTTCTTGTTCTGAGACCATTCTTCACCCCTCATGTGGCCCTCGAATTTCGATGTTTCGTCAAGCACAGAACTCTCATTGGGATCACACAGCGAGATCTCAATCATTATGATTTCTTAGAGCAGATTCGACCTCAGCTGTGGCGTAAGATCAAGACATTCTTCCTAGAGAAACTGAGGTTCACATTTCCTGACGCCAGCTTCGTCTTTGATGTTTATATTCCAGAGGACTCCTCTGAGAAAGATGGACTCGGGAAAGTCAGGTTAATGGATATCGACCCATGGGCTCCTCGAACAGACAGTCTCCTTTTTGGCTGGGAAGAGCTTCTTGAGATGGATGTCAAGGATCCCCTCTATGGAACATCAAGCCATGAGGCCGGTGCGGATGTCAGCGGCGATGACACAGTCACAGAGGGTGAGGACGAGGATGACGATATTGAGTACCGACCTGAGGTGAGCCCGGAATTCAGGATAATAGAAAAGGATGACCCAGCTGCATACAACTTCAGTAGCCCACAATACTCAGCGCACAAGCTACCAAAAGAGGTAGTAGATGCAAGCATGGGTGGCCAGGGAGGGTTAATGGAGTTTGCGATGCAGTGGAAGGAGATTACTGAGGGGCGAGGCGATGGAATTTGGGAACAGGCAGCTGGTGCTAGGCAATAGAGCAAGTCTCAGAACTAGATACCATGAACAGCCTATTGAAGAGTGAATTGATCATCTAATCGTCCATCCATTGAATCAGCCCATTGAATAGAACTGAGTTTAGAGCATCGATAGGCCCAACCAATGATGACGAAGGGGTAGAGATTTAGTAAAGAGAGTCATTATATGATATTTGGGATATTCTCCAATTCAAGGAGTTGAGTTTACCGATTTCGTAGGGGTTGAACACCTCAATTTGGTGAACTTGAACAGAGACACTCCTGTATAGAGCCGCATGTTGACCAAAGCTTGTGCTGTTCTTGCAATTGAATGATAGTGAATCATCAACGGTGCCAATGAATCAACCGTACGCGTCTAAAAATGAATTTACGTCAGAGAAATGATTCTGCCTGGCTATAGTAAGTGACCTCGCACGCTCGCGTACTGTGCTGGAGCGCGAAATGTACGGTGCGTGGAAAACGCGGTAAACAGTGGGGTCACTATGCCAACAGCTCACTGCTACTTTTGACCCCGACCTGCCTCTCTCTTTTCTTCTTCCCTCTCTTCTTTTTGTCACCCATTCTTTTAACCCTTGTCAAGAATATATTCGCACTCATATCTAATTACCTGCTATTACTGCTCATATATTCTTCTCTTATCGTACATCAGTTGTCGGTCTCTCAAGGGCTCTGCATAAATCTTCCTTGTGATTCTTTAGCAAGTCTCGAGATTTGCATCTCGCCCTTTGCCTTCAGAATGGGTAAAATGAAGGCTACGCGCACTACGCGCCGACACACCCCCCTCTCCAACACTGGAACACGTTCTTCAAACCGTATTGCTGCGAAGAAGGAGACCGAGGGAACGAAGCAAGCTGAGTCGAGCCAGAAGAGAACCCCATCTGCTCCTCGCGATCGCTCCTCTTCTCAGGAAACTATCAAGAACTCGAGCGATTCATCCCAGGAACCTCGCTTCAGCAGCTATAACACCAATGAGTATGTTGAGCTTCCCACACTTGCGCCCAGACACTTACTCAATACCACTAGTAGCCGCCCAGACGAGCAGGTCGAGGGAAGCCTGGCTCTCGCTCACCGTAATCCTCAGGTTCATGGCACCGTTGCTACATCCTCTGGTCCTTCCAACAACGCAGCTGGAACATTGACAGCTGGTGACGTCGCTCTAGAAATCTATGGCAACAGAATCGTGATCGACAGCACTCTCGGCAAAAAGCTAGCCGGTGAAGCATCCCTACGACCCATCCGACAGCGTCGCTCTGACATGGTTCTCAACATGGAGCGCCGTAGCAATGTCGAAGCCTTCTTGGCTCATCTCACTGGAGTCCAGGTCAGCCGTTCTTGCAAGAATTGCTCCAAAGGACACGGTCCCTGGTCTGAGTGTATCATCTATGATGGCCAGATGTGTGGTAGCTGCACAAACTGCTGGTTCAATGCCAGCGGTTCTCGTTGCACTTTTCACGGTAAGTTGACTCTTATGCCACACCAATATTGTGAACCAACGCTCACTTCTTTCAGAGAACAACCAGAACTCCATCTATGCCCCGGCACCATTGTACCACCCCCAATCTGCGGGAATGCCAACCCAGCCTTTTCAATACGCCCAGCTCAATCCCTTGGCGCTTCCCCAGGGCATCCTCCCTATGAACCCAGGAGCTGCCGCATCTGTCTACGTGGATCCTCAAATGCGCAACCAGTTCGCTATGAACATGATCCAGGCCTTGGGACTCGGTTCTGGTAGATAGAATTTGCCAGGTCCCGCCAACAACATGGTCGGCAATGTTGTCTCAAATGTCGCTGCTATGAGCCAAGGAGAACGAAAGCTTGCACAGGTAGAGAGGGCTGCCGAGGAGCTTGGCATTCGCCTCGCGGAGTTGCATGACTTCCTTGCCACTTCTGACGGCAATGCTTTCATGACCCAGCTTTCTGGGATGGCTGGTCCCCAGCAAATCTCTTCTGGGGATGACCAGACCCAGGAGCCACTCTCCCAAGAGCCTTCTTCGCAGGAAAATGCCCACCTGGAGCACGCTTCCGAAGACAGTTCTTCCTACGAGTCTTCCTCTCAAGAGCAGTCTGCTCAGCAAGCCTCGTCACCGGAGGGACTTTTTCAGGAGAATGTCGAAGCACGTCCTATGACATTGACTCTCTTAAACACCCCGCCATATGAGAACTGAGTGGTTCCATGCTCATTGAGGCCGCCGTTGCACAACGCCTCCATTGAGCAAGGCTCAATGTTATGATGGCCCTCAGCAATGCGTCCAACACGCAGAACACAAAAGAATAAAAAGACCAGGCAGCAAATTATAGAGTTGTTGAGTGATGTGAGTTCACTCACACGGTTCACTAGATCCTACTAACCAAGCCGCAGTGCTCCTTGATGTCCCTTGGACCAGAAATTGGAACCCTTCCCTTACTGTGTGATCTCAAGTGAGTTTGCCGCTGATTTCGAGCTACGCTCTGTCTTGAGACTACTATTGGAATACGCATTGTATCACCACTGGAGGAGAAGAATGCGCACCAAACCAACATGCTCGTAGTTGTGAGCGTGTACGCCATATCGAGCAATAACCACGCACTATTTCATTTTTCGAATCTTTCCTTTTTCAGTACCGCGCGGCTGGCTCGACTCAAGACACACGTCGCCAATCGTCGATATCCGTGCAGTTCAGCCGAACTGTTTTCTTTACCAACTTGTATGATCATGTATTCAGGACAAAAACCGATAGCAAGGGCAGAGCTTGGCTAGCAAGGCTAGTGTGTATATGGCAACTTTCAAGTAGTCTTGGAGGCCAGGCAGCCTGGGTTGGCTCTGGATGGAGATTGACTACTATCTGTACCATTATCGATCTCGAGCAAGAATCAATCAAAGGCTCTGGGATGCTTTTATGCCGAGATTGTCGGATCTAGTCCATTAGGAGTAGCCTTAGAGCATAGTTTTCCCGACGAAATTGAGACAACGGAAGCAGACAAGATCATGAAACACGTGAGTCGCCATGGGATGTGACTATTTGCTGGCTAGTTATGCATTTTTTCTATGGGAGCGGTAGAAACTGGATCGCGGCCCCTCGTACGGTTTTTGTGAAACATTCCCTTTTTGCCATCTCTCAAGTGTATTGTGCCTCCAAGAAGAGAACGAGGTTGAGTCAAGTCACATGATTTTGTTTATTTCGGTTTTGAGGACATCATCACAAGCAAACATCCAACTGCTCCAACGCATGTCTCACATCAGAGACAAAACCTCCATAGTTCTGCAGGGCGATGTCCCCGTCGGGAATCGTGCGCGGGTAGCGCGCGCTTACATCCTCTGCTCTGGGCAAAGACGGGCACTGGGCTTGACTTCGAGACATACGCCAAAAGAAAAGTGAGTCAAAACGCAAGCGAAAAGAGCAAACAAGGCAAGAGCAGGTGCGGAATTTGGCGACAGGCGGTGAGTCTGTTTCAGACGAAAGACACGCCAAATCATTATTTTACAGTATACTTTGATAGTTGAAATTATACGAGAAAACACCGCATCCGAGTGACGAGTAAGTAAACAATACAATGCTAACGTGTGGAGGGTAACGAGGCATGGGCGGTAGTGGTAGTGGTAGGAAAGAGTTTCGTAATTCAACAAAGTAGATGACCACCATCCTCCATCGCCCGTACTGTTCAGATGCAAATAATGACCCCTTCTTCCAGCCTCGTCCGTCACGCTCTTGAAAGGGCAAATCATATCTTCCCGACGTCATGGGCGGCTATGACCACTGGTCTCCGCGGCTTCATCATCTGTAATCCACCGTTCTTAAAATCCTTCTCCCTTTAAAAAGACGTTTTTGTGATACAAGGCAACTTCCACCCATCAACCGGAAAATCCTTACAAGGAAACGGAACCAAGGTCGACCTGGGCACAGCCAAAGCTAGTAGTATATCTGGCGTAATGGGTGAGCCGGACCGTCAGTATCCGTCGTCGACCCAAGGAGTCACGCAGTTGTTGACTGGCGCCTTCGCACCTCCGGTGTGACGAGTACAAGAAAAAATCGTGAGCCGTATCCCCGTGGCCCATCTAAGCAGTGTCGTTATTAAGTTCGAGGGTATTCGTGTTTTGTGACAGCAAGAAAAAAAAGAGATCATTTAGATGAGACCACAGAGACGCAGATTCTCTTGGATGATGATATCTGCAGCTCGTTAGAATACTGAAATTTGAAAAACACTCGAGTCGGGGTAACTTACCGTTGACAGCCGCCATGACGAAGCGGATCTGAGTGGTATCGGTTGCGCAGGTGAAATGGGTATAGATCTGCTTGGTCTCGTGTTGGTTCAAACTGACGAAACGGTTGAGGATGTAATCGCAAGCCGCGGCATAGTCATCACCGCCCTCGTAGTCGGGGAAGTAGTTCTTCATGGGGCTGACAGGCAGCTTCTCCTTGAAACGATCGATCTTGTTGAGGAACAAAATGATCGATGTCTTGATGAACCACCTGGAGTTGCAGATGGAATCGAAGAGAGTAAGAGCCTCCTGCATTCGGTTGACAGTCTCATCCTCAAACAAGAGCTGATCGTACTCGGAGATGGCAACCAGGAAAAGAATGGTGGTGACGTTCTCGAAGCAGTGAATCCACTTCTTTCGCTCGGATCTTTGACCACCGACGTCGAACATTCTGTATGTGAGGTCGCCGATGATGAATGTTGTCTCAGTAATACCGGTGGTCTTGACACGAGATCGGAGGACATCCTGGTCGTTTGGCATGTAATCAGGAGCCGCGATGCGAGCAATGTTGTCGAAGTAGCTATCGAAGGTTAGTAAATGAAAGTAGTTCACCTCAGATGCACATACTATCGGGCTGAGTCGTTAAGCTGGTACTCGCGAGATCGCTTAAAACATTCTTGCACACCACGATCCTTCCACAAAGCCTCAATGGCGCTGCCAACCTCAGGGGGCAGGACGTCGCCTTCGATCTGAGCGGGTTGCATGAAGATGGTCTGAACGTGGTACTCCATGCGCTGGTCCTCGAGAGGAAGCTCGAGGGACTCCATAGCCTCGAGGATAACACGCATTGACTGAACGGTGTTGCTGAAGATGATTTCCTTGAAGGATTCCCGCTCGTCGCGCGAGTAGCCACCCTCATGAATGAGCTTCATCTGCTTGAGGATGGTGGACTTTCCAGATTCACCAGCACCTGTGAGCGTGTTAGAAAGCGGCCCGATCGACTGTCTTCGCGACTCATTGCGTTGAGGATCGCGCGTGACCGGAGTAATTGGTAAACATACCGAGCAGAAGCATCTTGATTTCGTTTCGCTGCATCATCTTGTCGCGCTTGAGCTGGTTCTCAATCTCCTCATTCCGGGCCTTGCCCTCCTTCTCCTCTGTGCTCATTCCGCAACCCATTGTGACAGTAGTGCTGTTTAATTTTTTTTTTTCTTTTTCTTTTTCTTTCTCTTTCGCAAGGTGTACAGGAAATGCTGGGACGGATTAAATAATGTCGACGACGCGGTGTTTACGTGTGCCGTCGTGGTCGCGAAATAGGTGGGTGAATGGGTATAATCTAGAGCCGTCGACGTTAGTGATTAACAAAGCTCGAAGTCGTGGCTCTAATGAAAGACAATCTCGTCGAGGGTAAAAGGATCCCGACTTGTCAAGGTATAGAGAAGAGAAAAGAGATGAGATGGAAAAAGCAGATGAAGGCGAAGGCGAAGACGATGTAAGGTTGAGGTAAGGTAGAAAGGTGGAGTGAAGGAAGAGAAAAGGAGATGCAGAAGCAGCTTCTGGCGTAGCGCAGTAACTGGGGACCGGGACCGGGACTGACTGGGACTAAGGTGCACTACGACTGGGGGAGAAGAGAGGCTGCAATTTGGGGCACGACACACGAGTCGTGCCAGCAAAGGCCGAAAGGCCAAAGAGGCCCAGCCCAGGGCGGAATCTCTCGCGCCTCCTCCCCTGGGCCAGGGGGTGAGGGGGCACCTAGGCCTAAAGGTTGGAGCTTTTTAGGTAGTCCGGGGGGTTTAGAGAACAGGGGGTGTACAGCAGGTATGTATCGTCGGGTGGTACCTCATCATGCTGCCCGTTCTGGGATTGAGGTGATCAAGTGAGAGCAGAAAGAAATGAACAGGCGCAATCGCGTGGAGAACTGCGATGTGGTGACTAACCTTCTGAATTGACCTCACAATATCGTCTGATCCAGGCAGTAACAAACTTGGATTGTGATGTCCTGGCACGGCGGCGAAATGGTGTTCCCTCTTCTTTACAGGTGATGATACGTCGATGCTCGAACGGCAAAATAGAATGGAGAGGCAAAAGCGGCTGGCGGGTGACAGGACAGGATAAGCGGGTGGGAATGAAGATGAGAATGGAACGAACAGCCCTGGTGCTAGATAGAGTAAGTACAGGAGAAAACCCTAAATAAACGGACTGGAAGCCGGAACGGGCACAAAGCAGTAATCACAGAGAGGGGGGACTGTGGTTTTAGAAAGGAGAGAGGATGAGTTCACAGACAGCAGAAGCAGAAGCAGAAGCAGAATTAAAGACGGCGGCGGATGGACCCAATTGGGAGAGAGGGAAAAAAGGATGCGGCCGGGGACACCGTCAATCATCAATGAAAGTGTAGCGGCTGCTGATTGGGTACAAGACAAAAAAGAGGCGTGCCTCGAGCTTTTGGAGCCAGCCAGATGGGGACTGGTCTGGCATTGGAAGCCAAAGAAGAGAAAAAGAAAATGAGATGAGATGAGCCATCCCAGTCAGGTACAGACAGTTACCGCCAGTGTTTGTCTGGTACAGAGTACCCTTCTGGTAAACCTTACCTACTAGAGTTGGTCAGCAGGGTCCTCTGCTACCGCTTTAGCCCCGGACACTTTCATTTGCATTAAGATCCATGGCTCTCGTTTATTACCCGGGTTCATGTACAGATTGGGTGAGTGGAAGATGGTATCACAGTCTGTCTGTCCATCATCACGAGCCGCTGAATCAACAGAGATACTCTGCAGGAAAGTTAGAATTCCTCGTATAACGCTATACCCCAGGAAATCTCTCTTCGCTCAGAGCTGGAAAGCAATTGCTGTCGAAGCAAATCGTATGGTGCTCAAATTGTACCTGAACTGAGGGCAAGGGAACTCTGGACCCTGGTAGCCATCCAATGCTTACGGCAACACCCTGGAGGTTATCAAAGCTCACTCCAGGGGACAGACCCTCTCTGTATGCACTCCATTTCATCACCATCAGTGCACTTCCAAAGGGATTGGAGAGCATCAAGAGCACGCCAGGTCTCTGACAAGGCGATTAGGCCTGGCAAGCCACCTCGGGATTCTCACCAGAGTGAGAGTCCTAGGCAGTCTCTAGTTTCTGGGGTCGCCTTACAAAGAAAGACACACAAATCACTGCTTGCATCCATCCAAGTATACAGTGTGTGAATTCCTCAGCGCAGCCTTGAGCTCGGAGCCTCCCCCACTTCAGTATCGTTTGAGAGATCCAGCTTCTACTGGACAAGCCCCATGTCGTAAGTGGTCGATCCATTGGTTGCCCAGCAAAGCTCCCAGTGGTTCTGGCTCGTGACGGGAACCAAAGCCATCCATCCGATGCACGATCATCGCATTCTGCTGTGACAGTGCTGCATGGCGGGCGATAGGAAGAAACTTAGCAGCGCCTGCAAAGAGCCGGTTCCTCCATTCAACAACATGCTCGAACCCGTCCTCAAACGAGCGAACCTTTTCCAGGAGCCAATTCAAAGCCAGACCAGGACCACGGCGAGGTGGGGTAATGGTGCCATCTGCTTGGCTGTGGGTATCCATGGGAGATGGGCATGGCATGGCATGGTTTCTAAGTTGGAGCGAACGGGCAGGCATTGACAAGCCCGTCTCATCAGCTAGTGAAGCGACGTCTTGACTCTCGCAAAGGGAAAAGCACCCGCTACCTACCTACCTACCTACCTACCTACCTACCTACCTACTATCTAAACTGATAAAGATACTTGCTCCCACTTCAGTCGTTCGTTACATCGCCATGCTCTCTATCCGTACGGAGGACTCTATGGCCGGTGCAGAACAACTTGATTAGCTTTGGAAGCCAGTGGAGCTTTGTCGTTCGTCCCAACCGATTCAGACAAGACCTGGCCTTCTGGGGCATAGTTAGCGCCTTGCCCGGCGGCGGGATGATCATGAAAGCCAAAGTGCAGACGGACGATCAAATGAATCAGGAAGGGCATCCAGTGGGAGGGAGACTATGAATAGTGGCACAAGCTAGGTACGAAACTGATGACGATGTGAATGTTTTTCTGGTTCGAAAAGCCAATCGGACGCGGCCGAGGAATTGCTTTTTTGATGGTTTCGTTTCCAGAAGATCAATAGTAGTAAGTTATCAGTCATATATCGCAATTGAAGCGTTGAAAGAACGGCACCACACACGAACATGACAGTTTCTGTAAGTCAACTTCAGCAGCCATACATACCCCGTACTGTACGGAGAATCAACCGATCTACTGGCGACGAAACATATACAAATAGGGGCAATTCTTATAAACTGTGGAGTTGTTACAGCTCTTGGATGGCTTCGACGCGCGGCACGATGAGGCTAATAAAGCTGGCTGGTCTGCAGTAGCTGGTATAGCTTGAGAGAGATGACTGACTAACTGCATGATACTGGTGAAGCTCTGTTCTGCAGTTGAAACACCCTTCATACAGAACTCGGACCCAGTCTTGATGTTTGTTGTTTGAGCTTGATAAGGCCGTAGAGCCGTAGAGTTGCAGTCTTGATCATTTCGGCTCGGATCCGAGTTTCATTCAACCTGCAGCGCCCATCGCAGGCCAGGGAACTTGATCCGAAACGTCAGGCCAGGCCAGGCCAGGTCAGGTCAGGTCAGGTTCTCACACCCGTCGAGGTGTGCTATAAGTGAGTGCCCTGAGCTTGATACGACGTCAAAACGGCGAATATTCGTCTGTGGTCGTGTTCAGGAGTGACTTGAGTATCTGGTGTGATGTGATGTTGCGATTGGCCAGCATTTGCGGTTACAGCTTACGGGTTGACGCAAGAGTTAAAGTGCTGGGCTCCACGTCGCTATGACGATGGTACCTTGCATTCATGATCCATTTGTTTTCGTTTTCAGAGCATCTGATTCTGTAGGCAGGCATCGTCAACAAACACTGTCAAAGTTGAATACAGTGCAAGTCTCAGGCTTGGCTATCATTTCTCACTTATGTACTTACTGTCATGGTATCTGTCAACGATACTTTACATGCCGTCGTCATCGCCGTCATCAATAACACCGCTCCTCAGCATGAGACAATATCGGCTCATTGCATCGAGGCGCGTCTGTCCCGCCTCCCGCAGTCAATCGGCATTATCTTGGTATAATCGTCCACCTCCAATAGTGCCGTGTCCTACTGTATCCATCTTCTCCGCATTGTTGCTCCTTTTGTGCCCTCAACTCCGGCTACTCAACGTTTCAGCCGTTTGAAGCATCTTGACTGCATTGTCACTACCGCTCCACATAGGCCACTCAGTGTCAAAACGATACTGCTAGTCCGCCAAGCTCCTTGTCTCCTGACCGGGGTCTTCCTAGTTGATGGGTCGTTGCAGACGCTACTAAAGGGGGATCGCTCGAGAAGCGCCACGGTCCTTCAATCACTAGCAGCAGCGCTTTTCGGCACAGAAGCCATCTAGAAGAGGAACCTCCATACTCTGTACGGAGTATTAATTCTCTAATTTCTCTTCTGTTCTGTGGTGCCCGTGCTGTCATCCTTGTTTCATTGCTTTTTCTTCTCTTGTCTCCCACATCGGACCGCTTTCGATCACGAACTGCAGTCTTGATCAAGACTCTCCGGTCTGAGCTACTAGGCATTGGATATGTGCAGGCTCATTTAGTTGGCACGAACCATGGCCTTTAGCATGCTGCTATTATGAACCTGTCGCCTATGTAGTTATGTAATATTCATTAACAGAATAACTCGGGGAAAGCTTGTGCGGCTGGCAGCAGGAACATGCCACACTAGAACCGTACCACGCACTTTATTTGCGACACAGCTTGCATCTTGTGTTCTTGTGTCCCGTCGGAGTTAACGAGCCTTTATCCTCTCAACGGTCGAAGCGCATCGGGTCTATTCAGCACTCAAAATCATGGTTCTCTTCTATCAACAGATCTACAGCTAGTGAGAGGAAGTGCCAGCATTTCTGGGTGTCGCTGCGACATCCCGTCGATCATCAAGGAGCCGCGTGAGACAGGGGACTTTGGCATGGCGGTCCGTCCGGTATAATCAAACGACCAAAAACAGACGCTCAGGCCTTTTGTTGTTCGTGTCTTTCTTGACTTGACACTGAGACTGAGACTGACAGTTTATTATTATTAGCTATCATGATCGACAAAGTCCGAGCAAACAATCTGGGAATAGTGACAAAGTCGGTTTCGTTTCTGGTGCCTCCCGGTTAAGCACTCCCGTATTACCTATCCGTACTCTGTACACTGTCCCCCAAGCCCGCCCCCTGTGAAGCGGCTTGTAAGTAATCTCGTCGCGACTGACTCAAGTGTAGCGGGCTTGGCGCGAGAACTACGGATACCTTAACTCTACTAACTTAGCCTTCCTTTATGGAGTAGAAGTGGCCGTGATCCAATCAACGCCATAGATCTTCCCAGTGAAATGGACGCCGAGAGCTGAGGATCCTCAAGAGCCTCGGCCACACCCTCAACGGTAATTGGCCCATTTCAGTAATTGGCAGTTTTGTTTAGTGGACGTCGTGTCTCAAGGCGATTCCGTGTTGGCCCACATGCTTCTTTGGTGGTTGGCTGGTCATGTCTCCATGTTGGTGATCAGACCTCTCCAAGGGGGACTTGGAGAGGTCTGACTTGGAGAGGTCTGATCACCTGCGCTCCAGAATCAAGATGTTTGCCAATATTTGGTAGAAAGCGTTATCCGGATTCCACCGGCTAAAGTTTAATGTCTGCCCACTTGCTTCTTTGGAATTGTTTCAATATGGTTCGTTCTTCGGGGAGCGATCGGTCCATTAAATCTATTCGCTAAGATCCAAGTCTCAGATCTTGAACTCACATTAAATGATTGGTTATCCTTGCTCTGAGCTTCCGAGTTCCAGTAACTTGGTGCTCAGCACACGAGCGATATGATGATCATCCTCATCATCTACGATACACGGGCGCTCGACGGCGTCCGTTCTGATCGATGTTGCCATAACTTTCCCACGGCCACGCGGATATCGCTGGCTGGAAATACTGTGTATCGAACTCAAGACCACCCATCCTTGCTAGCTGAGGGAGCTTTCGGACCCCAAATTTCGCGTGGGCTCTTGGAGAAATAAAGCAATTTTAAACAGCACCGAGACCACTCAGACTTTCAAGCTCCGGCACGATATTCATTTAGCGAAGTGGAGTTTATCAAGTTTCCAGACGGGACCATTCTCTCAAACAGGGTGGCCACATGGCAGGCTTGTTCCGCTTTTGATCTACTCCTGATGCTCATGGTATGCGAATCATCTCCAATACAACCTCTGAATGGCATCATCACGGGTTGGCAACCAACCGAGAGGCTGGGAACAAGATTAAAGATGTCTCCTCTTTTCGATTCGATGTAACATCTGATCTTTGGTTGCTAACTTTAGTATCATGGACTGATTTCCAGTATCACACACCCAACACATTCACACAAAGATGAAGGCTACCTTCTCAACGCAAAGGTCTCTTGTAACAAGAGTTACGAAGCTCTGTAACAACCACTTGCTCATTGTTCCTCAATCCTCACTTACTACCGGTTGAATGTTGAGAGATTTGTATCAGACCTTGCTCTGGGAACTTTGGTAGGATGAGACCAGCATGATAAGTCCCCGGAACAGATAACCCACTCAAGATACAGAGTACATAGCGAAAGAGCTACTGTCAAGTGACAAACTTGACCACAACCTGATCAACTCGGATTGGACAGCCTAGACAGCTCAAGTGACGGTTGAAGTCGGTCAGACTCTTGGTCAAATATGAAACGGACATTCAGCGATCTGGTGTGCGGATGGGACGATCTGGGTCAGCCTCTGACGATTTCTCACGCGACGATGAATGAAGGTCTTGAGTATGCAATCGCAACAGGAACGCGGCTCTGTCTACAGGATAGTGAAGTCTGTGCCAACAAGAAGGGTTGAGGCGGCTGAGTTACACATGATAAGTTATGGCAGGTAGAACTTATTAGAGTCAGATAAAGACGAGGCGACGACCACCCGAGCAAGCCACAAGTTGTCACTTCTTCCGAGGCAATCTCGGCTTTTGGGTCATTGGATGATCGATGGCATGCGAGTCAACATGATTCTATCTAAGGTTGAGGTCAGTTTGGCGATACAACTCTCAACCAAATACCTGATAACGTTAGAGGGCAGCGCCGAGTCAATGTAACTCTGTCAGACATTGAACTTGGCTTGAATATTCGTACAGATGAGAATGGAGGCGTATAAACCAAATCCCACAACAGGAAATCAATTATTAGCGGGCTGCCACTATCACTTATAAGCTTCTAAAACCCTCTGCTAGTTGTTATCAAGGTTTCGTCTTGTCCAAAACACTTTCCAATTGCTTTGTTCCCTTGCCTCGAGTTGATGTCTAGTGGCTGAGACTTTGTATGAATTTGTCGGCAGATTTGGGCCTTTGTATAATTCGCAACGAATATTCGTTCATGACTCCAGTTGGCGTAGATATTGCTATAATTACTATTGACACTTGTATAGATAATTGACGCTTGTGATGAAGAAGAGATCATCGAAGAGAGTGGGCATTCTATCCATCTGGTGTATGAGAAGTCTAGAGCCCATATGATTGGCCAATGGCTCGACTCAATACTGTAAGCATCTGCCCGATTATTGGATCAAGACTCATTCATATTCAGGTGTTGACTGAAGTCTGTTTCCAATACAAGCATGAAATATTCACACTTCAGAAATTCAAAGCCGAAAACCACTCTCCTTACGGTTGTTCGATGTTACGGTGGCGAAGCTGGTCTGAAACATTGGGTGGCTGGATCAATAGATGCATGCGACAGTAGGAGCTCCATCTCTGCCGCCATTGAAGAAGTTCCTCTCGGCCCGGGAGTGCTCTGAGGAGGCCTCGCGTCTATGAAGATGGCAAAGGGTAAGGAAGTGGCAGGGAAATCGGGGATAGTTAGGCGCCGTATATATAGACGAATAGCTATACCCGTCTTGGCACCATACAAGTATCACTGTAGCTTGGCGGCGCCACTAATTGACAACACTTGCAGATCGCCAACTCAACACTAGGGCCCAAGCTTCAACTTTTGCGACAGAGCCCAGAACAACGGGAACGGCGACGGGATCCTCTCCTTGGGGTATACAAAACGGGCAACGGTTGGAATTGGACTATTCAGACTCTCGAACAACTAAAATGTCTATTCCTATGCATCGACTGGGCGGTCGCGGTACGTCGTCACGAAGAACATAGAAGTCGTTGTTTTGCGCCGGAATCGGTAACGCGAGAATTCGAAGTGCGGCGCTTTGATATGAGACGTCAAACACTGACAGTTGGATCTGGTTAGCCTTTGCCCACGACGATGACGATATTGAGCAAGAGTACGACCGATTGAGAGCCCTGGCGCGAGCCGAGGCAGAAAAGCGCAACGATTGCTTCGCGCGCGTACGTTGAAGACAACTCATACCGGCCGGAGGGCAATACACGGCAGCTAACTTTGCTTGCAGTCGCGTCAGGCATATGAAGATGGCGATGGTGCTGGAGCAAAGGAGCTCTCCAATCAGGGCAAGGCACATGCTGCCCGTATGGATGACTACAACCAGCAAGCAGCCGATTTCATCTTCCGTGAGAACAACGCCTCTGGTCGTGTAGAGGCGGACTCGATTGATCTTCACGGTCTCTACGTCGAGGAGGCTGAGCGAGTTCTCGAGGAGCGCATTCGTGCAGACCAGCGCAATGGACAGACACATCTCTATGCCATCGTCGGCAAGGGACACCACTCAGCTGGTGGTGTCCAAAAGCTCAAGCCCAAGGTCGAGGAGCTGTGCCAAGAACTTGGTCTCCGATACGAAACCGATGAGGACAACACTGGACGGATTATCATCAACCTCCAGGGTGGAGATCCCGTCCCTCCCTCGCACTCTGGTGGTTACGGTGGTCACCATGGTGGGCAGCATCACCAGCCTCAGCACCATCAGCAGGAACAACAGAACGACGACGATGGACAGGTACTGCCTTGGATTCTGAAGAAGTTGGAAAAGGCCTGCTGTGTGGTCATGTAAACCTTGGATATACTCTTCTGAGTTGCCATTTGTGGACTGCCTCTTCAATCTTGTGGGGTCGGAGAGTTTCTGGCTTTCTGAAACTCTGTTTTTGTTATTACTCTATCTTGTCAAGCATTCTGGAAAGGCTAGATGGTTTAGAGGAAAGACATGCGAAACGTTCACGTTAAGAATTGAATTGATGGGGATATATATAAAGTCTTTATTTGCTCGCTAGACATTAGGAAAGCTGTATTATATGTAGATTAAGGCTTCTCTAACTATACCCAAATGCATCTGTGAATTCGAAACGCTTTAACGTTTGGTTGCAATAAATTCAAAAGTCTTCTCCGCCACTTTTCTTATTCTTAGACATCCCTGGCTTGTGCTTCAGTCGAGTCCTTGATGTCAATCATCTCCTGGCTCTCTGTGGGTTTAGGAGCCTTACAAAGAGTGAATCCAACGGCTTCGCAGATGATCGCGACCATCATCTCCATGATTATACCAGCACCGAGATACATCCAAACATCCTGCTTGTGGCCGCCGAGGATGAGAGCGCAGGTGTAGGCAAGTCGGACAACAACAAAGGGCAGAGAAGCACCAACGGCGATAAGAAGTCGATGCTCGCCGTCAGCAATGTAGGACTGGCTACGGAGAGCAAGGAAGAACTGGCCCAAAACCAAGACAAGTACAATAATCATGAGGATAACACCAATCTTGCACTCGGAGTTGTACTTGACACTGGGAGAGGAGCCGTTGAGTTCGTAGTCCGAGTTGGCACCGCCAACAGAAATAATGATAATGGCAGCAAGCATCAGAAGTTGGATCGCACGCTGATAGATTGGCAGAACGCCGGGGCCGCCCTGTCGCTTGATAGAACCGAAGCAACGGCTAAGCAGGCCGAGAAGGACAAGAATCAAGGGGCCGAGACCGAGACCGTTCAGGGTAAGCCAGCCAACGTAGAGGCTTGTGTTGCTCGGGTCATTGATGGTTGCAAGGAGCATTGAAGAGCCGATTAGACGGGCAAGTGATAGGATGCAGATATAGAGCCAGCCGGCAGTGCGTCCGAAGCCATGAGTCTTGCAGAGAAAGAGGGCTCCGATAAGGATGAAGCTATAGAAGATAATCTCGGCGATGGCGATGTCATCGTGAGTGTCCATGGGGCGAGCCATTGCAGCTGAATTTGGTGTGTTAAGTATGTGAACAGAAAGTCAGTTGAGCTTCGAGATGGTACTTGGAGGATAGTTGACTTGTAAATGTATAGATGGTGAGGGAAGAGTATGGAGTGAAGAAGTGGTGATTGTATTGTCGTTCTGATCTATTGTATATTCCCCTCAAACCGAGAGATACAGGCATACTTATACATGTCACCATCGACTCACATTCCTAGATTGAACATTGGAGATGCTGTATAGTCGGCACAACGGCAACGTTATAGCCTCAGTTTTTCCCCGCTGAATATGGAGAGCTCGAGACAGTTACCCAAACGAGACAACGTCCCTTACCAGATATGCATGAGAAACAGAGACTTAACCATAAACCTTGCCGCTGTGTGGCATCAGATTTCCCTCCCTTGGAGGCTGAGTTCATTCATCGAATCGCATGCCCAATTCGGTTTAGCTCGAGATCTACCCAAATGGGCTGGTCTGTGGCTGTAACGAACCTAACCTTGTAGGGCTGTCTATTCGAGTGCCGTGATCCGCGTGAACGACCAAAGCGAGAGCGAATCTGTTAGTCAGTGACGCTTCTTCTGCATGTAAGATCGTGGCTTGTACCTGCAAGGGAAAGTTCTTTGTTGAACGAATACCTTAGATTTCTTGAATTACTCTTTCTGGAAGTTCTTGAAACTGCAAGTATCGACATCTGCCTAAGGTACCTCAGGAAGGAAGGTAGGGTATCTTTGTTAACTCGGCTCTGCCGCCTCAAACTATTCTCCTGCTGAAGAGAGCAACATGGAACAGAAGCTCTTTGAAGTACTGGTGCTTAGCTGATAAGGAATTTGCACTATCCGAGGCCGTGATCACACTCACTCGAGCTTTGTTCTGTTAATCTCCATATCAAGGGTCTCTCGCAGGCACTAAGCTACAGTAACCCCACACAAAGTAAACCCTCCAAATGACGTCGAGCCTTTATAAAATTCTCCAATCGACAACTTCCTCCACTAACGAGACCTCCATACCAACTTCGACAGCGCCGAAAGAGGCCTCATATCCACATATTACTAGTATTTTCAACTGTAGCTGTCGATCCAGGAAGATTGAATCTCTCCTCTCACCAGACGATGCCTGTGTGTCCCCCACTTTGTGACAACTTACACGACCCCTCAGCTAAATCATTGCGCAGCTCGTCATTGTCTCTGGACTACCTACCTCAGGCAAGTCGACACGATCACAGCAACTTTACGATTACCTCTCCAAGCGTATCGTCGATTCGAAGTATCGCCTACACCTCATCTCTGACGAATCCCTCTCTATCTCTCGTTCCGTTTACGATCTTTCGAGTCTCCCAGCACACACCAGGTCTGCGAACGCCTCAGAGAAGGATGCTCGCGCTACAATCTATGGCGCCGTGAAGCGCGTACTTAGCGGCAAGGATATTGTGATCCTTGATGGCTTAAATTACATCAAGGGTTGGCGATACCAACTACACTGCGAATCTAAGGCTGTGCGCACACCGAGCTGTATACTGCAGATTGGATGCTCAGTGGATAAGGCACGGGAGGTTAACGAGGCCAGACTAAACAAGAGAGAGGCCGATACATCCAAGACTGTGGATACAGAAGAGGCAACGCCTTCAGATACAACTCCTGGCGATCCGATCGTGGACTCTGTAGAGCCATACGAGCCCGGCAACTGGGACAACTTAGTCTTTCGGTACGAAGAACCCAATCCCATGACCAGGTGGGATAGTCCTCTCTTCACACTGATCTGGGAGGACGATGAGGCCCAAACCAACAAGGTCTTCTCCGACCTCTGGGACGCAATTGCCGGTGAAGCCCGTAGGGTTGTGCGCCCGAATCAAGCAACAATACAACGCGGCCGCGAGGAAAGTGGTGACTACTTGTATCTCCTGGATCGCGAGACATCGGATGTTGTGAAGCGCATAGTTGAAGCACAACGAGACGGCGACGACGTTGACGAGGTACGGATACCGTCTGGCTCTGCAGAACTGACGATACATTTACCCGCGGGCAAAAAGGTTAGTCTCCCACAGTTACAAAGACTACGGAGAGCGTTTATGGGGTTGAATAGAGGTGGTATCGGATTGGAGGCTGTGGGCGATATGAAGTCTTCACGGCTGAGAGACACCTTTGTAACGTATCTTAATGATGCGTTTGAGAAGGATGAGTAGTATTTATCTCTGTGAAGGTTATGCCGTCATTACGGATGCTCTAGGTGCGCCTCAATGTAATGGCTTTATGATGCTTGATGTGACTACCTATAGAGTTTTGATACTTATTCACACATAAGCTTTCTCACAAGCCCAGGGGGTTCAGGATTGTTCATCGAGATACATCGCCGGGCGTAATGTATCTGCGATGAAAAAATGAAATCAGCATATCTAGATAGTACATTCTTTAGTATATTCATACAAATGTGCTCATGAGGTGGTATTCATCATGAGCTGAACATACCAACGGAGCTTATGGTTGGTTGTGAGTTCTCTAGCTCCAGGGTAGTCTTTAGATCATGAGCCATAGGTAACCTATGATAGAAAAAAATTTGGGATACATATTCAAAGCAAAAGAAAACTCAAATACGTTTGAGATAGACTTGACAAGCTTTGGTTTTTCGCTTTGTTGGTCTTGAGACTAATTATTTATGGCGCCCTGACGAAATGTCGGAAGTTTTATTGCTCTTTGAAGGTAACATCAGGCAGTGTAGCTACTTTAGGTAGCTGTGATGACAGGTACGTGAGAAGCTTGAAGCTCGGACGAAGAATAACTGCTGCAGGTACCTCACGGTCGAGAGGAAGTGTTTTGAGGAGGCCCAGATGCCCCGAGTCATAGCACGGCCCCGGTTGACACCATTCCTCACCTTGCCGATAGGTCGTGGATCGTTCCATCATGTTTGTCAGCAGTGTACAGTGGGTTACCGGATGATTCGAGATTCAAGATAGCGAAGAGGCGAGAGGATTTATAAGATCCCTCAATAAGTTATAATGGGCAAAATAGCATCAGTGTTGGAAAATGGCGGGTGAGTCAAGACTTGATCCATAACGTCAAACACCCACCAACCGGCCACCCCCACCAACCGGCCACTTTTCCAAAACACCAAAGAAGCTGCCGCGATGATTAATAACTGTAATTAAATAACACCACATTTTTTAATTAAATTGAGAATTAGGTTAATAAATATTTAAATGAAATTGATTATAAAGATCCTTAAGTTTTAACTTTCTGATTTTTTCTAATATTCTAC
>VYWZ01001346.1:0-13099 GCA_008711595.1 Fusarium xyrophilum | reverse complement strand
GAATAATTATAACCCGCTATCCGGGAAGGCTGTGATTCTCACGCATTAAAATTAACAAAAAAAAAATAAATCTTTTTTTTTTATAAAAATTTTACTAAAAACTAGTAAATAGTAATTACTACTTACTATTTACAATTACTACTAGTGATCACTATTAGTAGAATCTAATAAATAGTAGTTAGTAGCTACTATTTACTAAGTAATTACCAATCCTAATCTAACCAATCCGTCACTGCCTCAGCACGTGCCATTCGCCTTTGATCTGCAAGTGCCGCTCGTTTCCATATATCAGGCGGTCTAGGGCCCTGGCGGTTGGTCTGCCTAGCGTGGGGAGCTAGATCATACAGCGCCTATCAGGCTGAGGATTAAACTTTCCCCCCACTGTTCTCCACTGATAAATCTCCTTTTAGTCACTCGTAGACTGACCACATGAGTCTATAGGCTGCGGTCATGAAATCCCATACAAGAATTTCGATCCTTGATGAGGTCGTATTGGCAATATCGGCATTGAGATACAGCGGCCGGTCATCCGCTTGACAAAAGGTGCCCTCACGGCCCAGCGGTAATCCGAATAGACGTGGAATACCTGTTACATATCATCCTTGGAGATCCAAGCGTAACTGGCGAACGCTCCGCGTAAGCCACTGCGACTTCAATAACTAACATTTTAACGGCTTGTAGTTGAGTTGGACAGAGCATCCAAGACTGATAACATATCCGAATACCCGCGTATGCGGTCCGAAGCGTGACCCAGGATCCGCTTTGGTTGGATCAGCTGCCCTGGCGATACGGCAAAAATTTCCCATGCTGTACTAGCAGCCCTCCTGTCAACATCGATGATCCTCTCTTTTGGCCATCGAGCCAGGGCTGAAGGTAAGCTTTGGGCCATCTACCGATGTCGGGCCGTGGTCAATATCGATGTCGGTCCGGCTGCTCCTCTGATCAGGGGTTATAAAGACTGTGTTTTAATTGAGAGCCGCTTCTGATTAGTCGCAACGTATCTCGCTCCACATTCGTTAATTGTAAGAGGTTACATAGCTCCTGTCGTCTTCGTCCCAAGGCTTCAAGTCCCACTTTGCCTATGCTAATCACATAGCATAAGTTCAGTACTGTCTTGGCGCTGACTCGGAGCTGTTGAGTCGCTAGGTCTTTTGATCAGTTCCGATCTGTCATGAATATGCTTATGGCATGCTGAGGAAAGTTCCAGATAATTCGACGGAAGTTCTCTTGATGTCATTTCCAGCACTATTCTATGCAGCCCAGATAGCTCTTTAGGGTTAGATTGCGAGCTGTGATGGCATCTCGACGCGTGTTGGTGCCACTGCCTAGCATAGACGCTCCAAAGAGCAGAATGCTAAGAACAAACTCCTTCTGATCTTTTCTCATCCACCACGAAGGGGTATTGCCAGCTTGAAGCCACTGCTTGCCACAAGGAACCTCCATTAGATCAGCTTGAATACTCGCCTTCTTTGTGACAGCGCGCCGCCAGAATCTACTGCTTCAAAGGAGCAATCATGTAGATTTAGGACTGCCTGTAGAGTAGTACTGTAAGATACATTATACACGCTAGATGCTCTTCACTATCTGTGCTAAGATGGAGATAACCTGAGCTCTGAATGTTTGCTGAAGCTGTATGTCCTCCTTACTGTCATCTACAACCCCAAAGTCACCCGTCAAGCAGGCAACAACCAACTCGGTGTATTTACCGCCGACGTTCGCCTGTAGTCGTCTCCGAGCTACCTTGGTCAGTCTCTTTCTGATGTTCTCAGGATTCCATCACGCTAAGAAGATCGCGGGGTTGCTGCTATTGAATGCCTGGCTCCCAAAGACCTAAATCATCATGTCAATTTGACCATCTTAACGTGTTAACGTTATAGTTAGATGCTACGAACCTATCTCCAGTAGAACAACGCCTAAAGGGTATATATCATGCCACTTGCTAAACTTCCTTGTTGGCCGACCTTGCCTATTTGGATGCCGGTAGATGTCCCTGTCAGGATTCGTGTCAGGGAAGCCACGGGAGAAGAAGCTCTCTGGCCGACTGAAATCAAATCCCAGAATCCACGGGTTGTCTAGCGAATTCACGACGCTGTCTCGGCCATTTCTTAGGTCATCTTGAGGTGGAGAGGGAAGAAGAAACAGAATGTTCTCGATCCAAAAGCTCTCATGAACCCATTGCACCATCTGAAGTTGCGATATGCTCGCAGCAAGATTGTGTGCCAGGTTAAACTTGTCTTGTAGGGATGGCTTGATATCGGGATCATCAAAGAGGCGCAGCAAACTCTGTGGCTGGGTTCTCGGAGCACCTGGTGATTCAAAGATGAACGCTATTTCTCGGGTTGATGGCAGAAATCTCCATCCGATGCATTTCGTAATCCGAATGACTTGGCCTTTGGGTTGCTGTAGGAGTGCAACCAGGCCATTCAACCGTGATCTTGTCTGATGATCTATTTCGTTGCTGTCCACCTTGTACTCACAAGTATCCTGCAAGTACGAGTTGCGGCCTCTGTTGAAGGTGACAAATCTGTCCTCTATGCATATTATATCTGTGCACCCGACAGTGAAATCGTCACTAATCTCGAAGTCGTCTGCCATGCCGACAGTAGCCGCTTGAACGAATAGCTGTAGGCCAGCTGTTTCGTCAAATCCCAGCTGTTTTGCAGCTTGATTATGGTGCATGTTCTCTAGACGTTATGTGTCTATAGCCGCCCTCGCTAGAACATGGGTAAAGACTGCCGATATGACTGTCCTACCCCGCGACCATGCATTCGCACGTACGAGGTACACGAGAATTTTCACTAGAATAGTACCAAACAGACTGCAAACATTTCCTCAATGTTCCGTCGCTCGGCTGACGGTTCCAACTTCCTACGTCGACGTAAAGCGCGTTTCCAGGTTACAGCTAGGCGCCAACAGGTATCCCAAACAATCCCGTTTTCCTCCTCAATGAGTGGTTCGGTAGGGCAGCCTGTTTGTCTCTGTGAAACAGCGCATAGCACCTGGTACATTTGCTCATACGAACCCAGTCCTTCTCAGTCTGGTCCTCCCGTCCACCACCTCGGACACTCGTATCCTTTTCCGTTGGGTTTTCCAGACCCGGGGGTGACATGGTCCGATCTCTACAAGACCTTCTCCGCGCCATTCAGCCTCTCAACATTCGGCTCACCGCTGTATCCTCACTCCGAAATCCCAAAGAGCTGGCGAGGGTACATCATACACAGTCTTTCGATACACCGATGTTGCGACCAACGAGGCAGTTGCCGTCAAACAGATCAAGTTAGCCCCAGATGCCAACAATCGTCAGGCTCACCAGGACCGAGTGGAATGTGTCCTGGAAGATCTTGAGGTCATGTGCCATCCGCCTCTTGCTCAGCACGAGAACATACTGACACTTCTGGGCTATGGCTCGGGGTCACGGCAAGGTGACACCATACCACTCATGGTGACTGACTAGGCTGCTCATGGAACGCTGCGCGGTTATCTACAGAGCGTGAGAGTTCCCATGAGCTCCAAATTGTCCCTGTGCAGTCAAGTCGCCTGTGGCTTGAATAGGCTGCATCGGGCTGGTGTTGCTCATGGTGACTTGAAAATTAGATGGAATGAGTTTGGAGATATCGAGGACTCGCTCCTAGCCATGACCAACTTCCCAGGAGGAAGGTGGTCTTACGAGGTATATATTACATGGTAGCTTCACGCGTTAGCATACGAAACGTTGTGACGAATCTAGAACTTCGTCCCAAAGGTGGCCAGTCATATACCTTTTCGTCTGAAAGAACAAATGTTATTAGACGCCAAGCGAATGCTCTCACGGGTTGTGATGTTTCGGCTAGAGCTACTTTACAAGTTGCTCTAGCCTTGTTCAACGGATTTGGAGTCGATCGTGACATGTCTATTGCTGCAATACATGAAAATGAGTGGCTCACCAACGTATCTTCCGCTCGAGATCCATCGCATGATTCTGCAGGACCGATACCTGAATATCGACAAGCTACATACTTCTGTTCAAGGCTTCGACCCTCTTTGCTCCATCTTTGCAAAACTAGGAGTTTGAGCGTCTCCAACAACACATCAGGCTGGATCGTCGTGTCAATTCCTGTCCCCATATGGCTTAAACAAACTCAAAGATCATCCGTCAAAGACAGGTCGCACATTTCCGTTGCAGAGCACTGTCAGCTTCGATTGCAATCAGTCTCTTTTGTATCAAGACCATGACATCCACAACTGCCTCCTTTTAGCCTGTCAACTTGGTGATCTGGAAGCGCTCATCTCCATGGCCCCACGTAAGGAGAAAGTTCTGTCATGCAAACGTACGGGTCTTACTACTCTTCACTATCTCTTCGTGTTCGATCAAGATGATGAGACATTGCAACGCGTAATTGAAATCTTGCTACCGACGCATCTTGGCTCTCGAAGCCCATTACTAGTTTCCTACTGCTCCGAAACCCAGACCCTCGATCAACAGCTACTATTCTCCCCGAGAGGTACTCCTCTGGCGTTTGCTGTTGACGCCGGTTCATGAGCAGCAGTTGTGAAACCACTACTCGGGGTTGGAGCAAACCCCCTTTCTCATAGCCCGGAGAGTGAGACATTTTCAGGTCTCATTTCTGAAAGTCCACTACGGAAAGCTATCTCTTATCATCGAGCGGATATCTTCTTGCTTCTATGGCAGTCATGTCTGGCTAACTCAGACTGGCATAATGAACTCCTCAAGGAGGTATCGGCGGGTGAAAGATGTCTTTTCTCACAGCTCTGTGAGAGGTCTTTCTATGAACTATGGGTCCTGGGGAATGGTAATTACCAGGTCAGGCGGTCAAATATGGTTTCGGCTTTGGCGAGAGCCATTTGGAACCTTCTGACTTCCAACCCGGAATGCCAGAGGTCGCTATCTGCGCGATACTCTGCTGCTGGAATGAGAGCCATCCTCACCCAGGACGGGCTAGAGTTCACCAAAGACTTGCACCGCTCTATTAATGACATTAGCCGTCCATCTATACTCTCTATTCTAGGTGAAGAGCAACAGAAAGAGCTTATAGAATCACTACTTAAAACGGCTTCAAAGGCAATATTGCGCCCAACCGGGCGGTCGCGTACATTGACTTTGGCAAAGTCTTGTTTCCAGTCACTTCACCAGCCATGGGCTTCCGAGCTCTGCTTTCTGCTTCGCCATCATAACGACAGCCTCTTTGCTCTAATTCTTCCCAGTAGTTATCATGTACGCCGGGTTGATGAGCATGGTAGGAGTATTATAGGGCATATGATCGAGTCGGGCTTCTCGCACATGATTCCCCCATCTAAAGTCTTCGAGCAAGGTCTAAAACTGGAAGCTGTCGATGGCTTTGGAGAATCATATTTGCATGGTGCAGTGCGCAACAAATCCGTTGACGACACGGTCACCCTGATCAACATGGGATCAGATGTTGATCAGAAACTTCTGGACAGCACCACAGCAATGCACCTCGCTGTGCGAAATACTGATACGACCATGGTTCAATGCCTGTTGGACCACGGTGCCTCTATCGATGCAGCTGATAATCAGCAACGATCACCCATTCACAGTCTGCTCTTGCAAGCTCCGCAACATGATTCAGCATCTACTGTTCCGGTCGCTAAGCTATTGCTGTCTCGTGGGGCCTCAACGACGACCATGGATAGAGACGGTTCCACGCCGGTTCATGCTCTCGTACTGCGGGATGTCAGTGCGGTCTGCTCGCCAGGATTTGCTTCCCTCGTACGCCGAATGAGCTTATCAGTTCGTGCCAGACTTGGCACGACAATATTACATTCTGCTGCACGTCTCTTCAAGAATCAGCTAGTCGCGATGTTTATGCAGTCAGGGGCAAAGGTTGATGATCAAGACAATCAGAGTGCCACTCCTCTACACGCTCTTATATCTCAGATGTGTCTCATGAGGCTCACATCCAATATACCAAATCATTCCCACTACTAAAGCATTGCTTCAAACTGGACCAAGGATGCATCTTCTGGACAAGTATAGCGGCATAGCTATTGGCTCTATGATCCTAGCTTGCAAGAACGAAAGGACCATTCAAGTAACCCTAAGGGATACTGGTGTTCAGTTTGAAGAGCGCCTTTCTTTTCTGAAATGCATTCTGCATCACTGCTACATGGCCTCGCCGGTGTGTCGCTGTTTGTTCCGTCCAATTTCCCATGCTCGGGAAGTGGCAGTGCTCAACATACGTTGATCTGTTGTCCGAGAAATGCTCTTCTATGGCAAGGCAGATCTCGGGCTTCTAGCGTGGCCTACTGGAATGAAGTTTCTACTATATTCCATAGAACACACTGATCTTTCGATATTACGCTTATATCTCGGCTGGTCACTACCTCTTCCATCTAGAGATGCCACACAGCGTTTGGACCTCAATTTGGAAATTTCAAAGGCTCACACTTGGTCACCTGAAAAGCATATCTTATGGGAGAGTCAAATACCAACATACCGAGTTCATTCTAGGCGTGGTACTGGGGATAGCTTGCGAGAGATCTTGGTACTCCTTATGGAGAATAAAGATCTTTACAAGACGGGGTCACTAGAAGGCGAATCACCTATATACAAACCTGTCTCGTGAGTCCTCGTCGATCAGTTGGCCACTGCGTGTCAATTAGGCAGACGTTAACTGGCTCAGTCCTAGGCTACAAATTTCATCTGTAACCAGTCATATCAATAGTGGTTTAAGATTGCAGTCAAATAGTCTTCAGTTACGGCCGTTTCAGATAGACTACGCTATAGAGAGCGATTAACATGAGGATGATGTGCATATTGAAGTTCAGGACCCTATGGTAGCCTCCGGTCAAACCTCCAATATCCATGGCGATGTCATGTGACTCATGTCTCGATTTTACAGCCACTGCTTATTCCCATAGTGCGAAACGGAGGAACCTCCATTTCCAGCCTCGATGCTGGCCTTATTCATGACAGAAAGGGCCGCAGTGGCAGACTCTTCGGGAGAAATGGCACCCTCCCAGTGAGATGCGTAGCCTTTCAAAGCAGCTACCATATCGCGAACTCCCTGAATCTGTTCTTCGGTATCTGTTTCTTATCAGTATCATATTATGTGACTCTTTTGATTGTATGCACAGCATTGCCCATTTCACCAGATGGACACAAGAAATGGCATTTGGTTCAGGTCGGCAACGAATGGAAGAGACCTACCTACAGTTGGACGTGTCCTGGGTGGCAACAAGGCCCGGAGAAACAGCCATGAGCAAAATACCCTCCTTCCTTCGAGTCGCGTTTCCCAATCTCTTGGTCTAGGTTAGCTTTCCTGCGGGAGTCAGCCAGCGTAACGTGATCAAAACTCCAATTACCTCTAATTGGCCCCTAGAGAACCTGGTTAGTAGTGCTCACGCATCTCCATCACCAACGCCCTGTCAGGCTGACTCAACTGTCATTTTCATCTCTTCAATAATCCCAGAAAATGTCTTCAAGCTCAGAGAAAGAGAACGCAACGACGCCAGAAACAGAGTCTAGAGTACGGCAGTTCTACACGCGCAGTCGAACAGGCTGTTCCAATTGTCGGAGCCGCCGCAAACGATGTGACGAGCAGCGGCTGCAATGGTATGGGCGATCCCGAATATCCTTGGCCCCCACTGTAAGCTGGGATCCGTTCACTAATGGGGAAGATGCAGTCACAACTGTGTCAAGGGTCAGAGGACCTGTGTTTATGCGCCGCCCAAGATTCCGTTGAGGGAACGGAGGGCGCAGCAGAAGGAGGCTCGTCCTTGGGATCAAACTCCGTGGCAGATTGAGCAGCCGGCGAAGATGAAGGAGGTGGCTTGCTTGAAGAAGACGGGTGTACCACCTCGCTTAAGTTGTCTGAATCATGATACGGGGCTCAATAAGTTGGCTGTTGCCATGCCGCTCAAATCTCATGAGTTGTTACAATACTGTTAGTTGCCATGGCAGATGTATGCTTGAAGATCTGCTGACTTTATCAGTGTTTGAGTCGAGCCGGACACCAGAGACGACAGAAACAGTACCCGGTACTGAATGGTTAGTATACCTGCCACTCTCTACACCTGCCGCTCACCAGAATAGTCTCGCGCGTATGATAGATGACCCATGCGCACTTCGAAGTGCCATCCTCATGGCCGGAATGCATTTCTCTTTCCAGTTTGGCGCCCTCGCCGCCTTTGAGTCCACCTTCTTGTATCACAAAATTGAGGTCATCCGGGTGATCAATCGATGGATCGCATCGGCAGATTGTAAACTTGAAGCCGTGATTATCAGAGAAATGGCCACCTTGGCTTTCACAGAGGTAAGCTGCTATACTATATGCTCCTCTTTAGAAATATCTTGCTAAATGAGAGTCCAAGTCATGTCATGGAGAACTCGTCGCTGCCGAGACTCACATCAGTGGCATTCTGGCGCTGATCGAGACTGCCCGACCTGGTAAAAGTGATCCGACACGTTCTGATTGCTGTTCCACCGATCGGGAACTTGCTAACCGTTATTTCGTCATGTGAGGCGCTATGAAACCATCCATGTCAACGCATCGTCCTTCTTGCTAACAACTAATCATAGGTCGTATGTCTACATTACGGGCCTCAAGAATCTACTCAGCGGCATCTGTCGAACCGTCGGCCACGGCAACAGTCTCGATGCTATACCGGGCCGAAACCTTCTCAAGCTATCACATACGTGGCATATGAGCGGATCCATGGAGAGCCTTGGTCTTAAACTCCAAGCCATTCGTCAATTCCCGTTCTTCTTCAGCCCACTGCCGCAGAGAGCGCGGCTCAACAACGCGGACGGGCAAGTTATCATCGGCTCTATACGAGATTCTACGGCTGCGCAGGATCATATGTTCGAAGATACGGGTCAGGAAACAGCAGATGGAAAGTTTGAGTGTTTCTGGCGCAAAGGTCCTGCATCAAGAATACTGGGAGAGTATGTGACAGCACATATCGAATCTATCTCCGTACCTGGAAAGAAGGAGGAGACTCCTGATATTGCTCCGTCATCATTCGTCGGACCGTGGTGTGGATTGACTATCGCCTCTATCTTCTACTTTCAAGACGTTCTCGGGGTGCTGGAGTACGTCGACAAACGGATTCACAAATACGCTGTTACATTACTCCAACACGATGTCGCCAAGGTCATTACCTCGAATGACATACAAAAGAACGAAGCGTTTCTGCTGTGGCAGACATTGGTCGGGCTTATAGGCTCCTTGCGGGCCCTGAAACACAACGAGCAAGACAGAGGATTATTGTCATCCAGACAGTTCTTTGGGGATGCTTTGAAGCAGCAAGCAACGACGTTAGGAATCACGACCTGGTCGCAGGCAAAGGGGACGCTACGAAGGGTAGCATGGCCAATGGGGACTGCTGGTCGAGAATTCATAGAGGACTTATGGGAAAAGACTGTTACCAGTAGAGCTTGATTATAAAGGGCTAAATATGTAGTATCTGATATGATAAGTCAAGACTGACTTCAAGGCTCAAGCCCCCCGCTGCTCTTGTTCCTGTCGGACTTCACAATGAAGCTTCTTCAATCTGTGAACAGCTCACTTTTGTGCGTCTGGCTTCGCCTCAATGCTGCTTATTGCGCTTTCCTTTCCTTGTCTCTTCTATGCGACGTCCAACCTCTCGTTGAGGCAAGGACTGAGGTCAGGGCATAATTAGCCTGTTGTAAGCCTGCAACAGCGGTGCACCAAGGGTCTCACGGGGTCTGACTCGTTGCTTGTAATTACAGTGTGATCGCTTCGATCGAATAAGGTTTTGCCCGCTCGACTAGGTTGGTTAAACGATGATGGTGTTCTATTTGCGATATATTTTCGGACCTAGTATCTACCCTTGGCCTTAACAAAAGTTACGACCTATGAAGCTCGCTTTGTTTGCCACCTTTTTGGGACTAATAGGGCGGGACAGACAGATGTTTCTGGATTATCACCGTGTATTGAATTGCTATATATAATAATCGTAAGGTCAGATTTTAGCGGCCATGAGCTATAAATGGCATTATCTACAAGACTTCGTGTTCTGCCTATTATATGTCTCTTAAGGCGTATTACTGTTATTGGAGGTCTCACTGCGCTTTACCCAATCTGGGTATAAGTTCCACATCTTCGGTCCAGAAGGGATCCGAACGGTCTCAGGGTATGATTGTGATGGTAAATTAGGCAGCTCAAATATCCGGCGGGTTCAGCAACATGGGGTAATGCAGGGACTATGGCCATACAGTAAGGGTCTACAGGTACAAAATGACTGATGAAAATTGAACTGCCACGGCAGTGAGCCCACGTCTGTTTGCTTCTCAGGCTGAATTGTACTGTCGAGACCAAAGATGAAGCTCTGCACCTGGATCATAGGCTTTGTGGCAGCCGTCGCTGGTACCGAGACTTATGACTATGTAGGTTCTTCCTCGTTAAAGCATTTACCCAAGCACTGCTGATATCATCGATGGCCAGATCATTGTAGGAGGTGGTACCGCTGGAGGAGCCCTCACCACCCGCCTGAGCATAGGCCTTACCAAGTCCAAGATCCTTCTACTAGAAGCAGGCCCAGAAGCGCTGGACGATGTGCGCATCAACGTACCGGGAATGCGCGGCTCAATCTTGGGTTCGTCCCTCGATTGGAACTTTGGTTCTATCGCCCAGCCTGGCCTCAACGGACGATCCATTAGCGTCAACCGCGGCAAAGTTCTCGGCGGCTCATCTGCTATGAATTTCCTATGCTATGATCGAGCTGCATCCGCCGAATACGACGCCTGGAGTAAGCTCGGAAGTCCAGGCTAGAACTGTAATACCATGATTAAAGGTACGAAGAAGTTGGAGAACTTCATGGGCAACGATGGTGACTTCCGTGGTCGCTCTGGTCCTATCAGCTCTACGTACAATCGCATCGTCCCGAATGTCTTGATGCCTTGGCAGTCCACAGTCAATAAGTTGGGCGTCCCAATCAATGATGGGGGATCTCTTGGTGGAAACCCTGTCGGATTCATGTTCCAACCCACCAACATTGACGTGACCAACTACACTCGGTCATACAGTGCCAATAGCTACCTGCCAAAGGCTGGGCCTAATCTGAAAGTCAAGACGGATGCCCATGTCGCGAAAGTTCTCTTTTCCTCTAAGAAGAGTAAGGGTTTAGTTGCTACTGGTGTCGCTCTCCAAGATGGCTCTACAATCACGACCCGTAAGGAGGTTATCCTGTCGGCAGATTCTATTCAGAGTCCGGGACTGCTCGAGATGTCCGGAATTGGACAAGCCGAGGTTCGGTTCTTGCCAATACGGGTAGGCAACAAGTGCTCGACCTTCAAGATGTCGGTGAGAACTACCAAGACCACCTTTGAACCTCCAATACATACATCCTGGAGGAAGGTTACGAGTCCTTCGACCAGATGATTTTCAAACCTGAGGGCGCGTTGGCCAAGAAACAGTTCAGCCTCTGGCTTCAGAACAAGGTATCGTGGTATGACTATACCAGCAGCGCCTACGCACTTCTCAGCTGGGCCCTGGTGAGCGAGAATGTACAAAACAAGATGAAGCGACTTGCAAAAGACGGCTTTGCGAGCAAGGGCACTGTTGTGGACAAAAAGAAGCTCGAGTATCTGAGTGACCCTTCTACTCCCCAACTCGAGCTCCTACTAGAAGCCAACTACGTTGGTGCGCAGGGTTATCCTGGTACTTCCCCCAACTTCATCACCATCTTCTCCTCCATCATGCAGCCCATGAGTCGCGGCAGTGTTCACATCTACGGGTAAGATATTAAGGGGAAGCCTATTATCGACTTAAACTACCTCAACAACGAGTACGACATACAAGCACTTATAGAAGGTGCTAGGTTTGCCCACAGAGTCGCCGAGACCGAGCCTTTGCGATTCTTATGGGCTGTAGAGTTTGAACCAGGTCTAGGGAAGAGGACAGATGCACAGTTACGGGACTGGGTCATCAAGACAGTTAACAGTTTCGACCACCCGGTCGCTACCTGCGCGATACTTCCTAGAAAGGACGGCGGTGTTGTCGACTCGGACTTGAAGGTGTATGGCACGAAGAACCTGCGTGTGGTCGACGCTGGTATTATTCCTGTCCAGCTGTCGGGCCATATTCAGACTGCTGTGTATGGTATCGCCGAGACAGTTGCGCAGAAGATTCTCGCCGCGGAGAACAAACATGTCAAGGGTTCATAAAGAACGACTTAACGCTAGCATGCATAGCAAGCTCGATACTTGAGCTTGTGATAAAAATTGTTTTGCTTCGCAGAGTCAACATATATGGAAAACCGAGGGTCTTTCATGGACTATCTGCGCGTCTCAGCAATTTCAGAACTGCTGTCATCGAGGACTGGATACTATATATTACCTAAGAACCCAGTATTGATATCTATTCCAAGGTTCGTTTTCATCTACCTCATGTCCCAGAGGGACTAAATAGCCAGCTACAGCTATAATTGTTTCTCAGTTCACGCCAACTCTCTCAGCTTGGCGGCGAGCGGCTTACCAAGACACGGCAGCTGAGGAGAACTGCGCCATGGCAGCGAGGGGGAAGATAAAAGGCAACTATGGGAATTGACTGACAATTATCGCACGTTTCACTTGGGCCACTCAGTAGAGAGGTTTCTGCTCCTATTTCTGTCTGATGTACTAAGTTTTAACAATCATATTCGCATTCTGTAGCGCAATGTCAATACCCATGGCCACAATGTCCGACTTATACAGTCGATTTACTTTAATAATTCCACCTCGTAGTAATCATCAGAGGCGGAGACGAGCTGCAGGAAGTTTACTACTTCAGACCTGCCCTACTGCCGGGTGGTTTTCTTGTCTCTTGGTAATGCTGCGAATTTGACCGAGGAAACGCCAATGGAAACAGTCAAGCCGGTATCTGCAGGGCCTGCCCTTTTGCTCTTAGTGCGCCGCACGTACTGGTTCAGCTGTCAACAAGCCTATTGGTAGCCTGAACCATTTCCTATTTTAGGGCATGTTGTCCTGGAACCCCCGCTCCAACATGCCGCTTTTATAATCGACAACCAAGAAATATTGGTAGATCTCTTCCTAAATCGCGATCTCAGCTGGAGCAAGAGGTCAAAGCTCCAGCATGAGGCAAAAAGGGAGGATTGATAACTGTCAGAAATTAAGCCA
>VYWZ01001345.1:0-17800 GCA_008711595.1 Fusarium xyrophilum | reverse complement strand
GGTGTCGAAATAAACTCAGCAAAAGATATCTTGTATCCCACGCAACTTCACCAAAGTCTTTTTGTCATTTTGGATCAAGGGGAAATGAGATTTTGCTTGCTTATCCTACGCTGGCTGATCAAAGAAGCAGATCAGCAACATGGTGTCTCATCCATAAGCGATCCTCCGTCGGCGGGTATACTGTACCGACAGCCCTGGTTGTCCTGTCCGACTTGAACCGAACTGAGACGAGGCCTGCCATCAGATAGATATCCATTTGGCTGTCTCGGCACGTATCCGTCCAACGGCATGTCTTCAAAGGGGCCTCAACCCGCCCGCTGGCAGCTCTGCTCTACCCTCTGTGTCTGTCTGCAGCGTCCTCACGGGCTGCAGGCAAAGCACCCCGGGATCCCATACTACTCGAAGCAGACAGGTGCAGAGCTCGGGTGCGTCAGTCAGTACCACCCAGCGGTCCCAGGCCGCGGTGAGATGCAGGTAGAGTGAAAGAAGGGTGGTGTGTCTGTGTGTTCCCCTGTCGTGTAGGACCAAACAGGACAGAGAGTTGGTTTCCAAACAGCACAGCGCAGCACAGTCCACTTGCTTGTCAAAGTCAAGAGACCCCTTGAACAGGCCACGACGGTGACAGTGGCAGCTCTATCAAGTTAAGTGAGGCTGACTGATGGGAAACGGGGACGGGTTGCAGGAGAGGCGTCCAATGGGAAGCTGTACAGGCCCCAAGGGATGTGGCCCGTTGACCGTCTTTATCGGCCTGTGATCTCTGTCACCCGTTGGATGCATGGCATGGATGGTAGTCTAACTGATAACGACGACGACGACGACGACTTTTCATTTACGGTGAGAATGTGAAATGAGAATGTGAATGCGTGTTATGCGTACGTCAGCTCGGGTTGCTCCCAGTTCCAGTTCCTGTCCTGTCATCGGATCCATAGTGAACGGGTATCGTGCAGTGCCTCGCCTTTGCCTTGCCTGGCCTCGAACGTCGGAGCTGAGCGAGCCTTGACTGGCACTGACAGATTGAGGAGGAATTTGAGGCGACGAGGCATTCATTTCCTCACCACTTGTCTTCAACCCCAATCAGTTGTTCCAGCCACGAGCCATTATCGCATCATCTCAGCTCCCCCAACGTTGTTTCTCCATGCATCCGAGTGGAATTCTTGATAGAGAACTTCAGGTGAAGCGAACCGAAGTAAAGCAAAAGCTTGACAATTGTCCTTAATAAATACCTTGTCGCCTACCCTATCCCACGTCAATAAAAGTCCGAATTCCTCCAAGAGGCCCCCCTAATATTCCAGCTCAGTTGAGTGGTCCCCTAAAAACAAGACAGTGTCTCATTGCTAACAGTTGTCAAAGATGGGCAGCGGGTCGATTGGAAGGTAAGATGGGCCCGAGAGAAGCGGTCAGGGCGTTCGCGTTCGAGAATGTACTCTGTACCTCTCACCGTGATTACCGATCAGCCATCAACTGCATCGTCAAATATCACGGGTGCATCTAAGCCCTTCGAGGTTTAGGCCCCTTGCACTCAGATCTCCAGCAATCAGCTCCGACTTGGTTATTCCCCGTTGTACAGAGTAGCCCTGCTCCTTTACCGCGCACTGAGCTCTAAACATATCATCTCGATCCACTTGACACAGAGTGAGGCCGCTGTCTGATCCTTGAGCTACAAGGGATATCCCTGGAATCGACCCATCCTCTCGCCAGCGAGCACTGGTTCCTCTGACGCCAATGCCACCCGAGTCAAAGTCAAAAACTGTTCTGATTAATCTCCAGTTTCTGAGTCCGGGGCGTCGATCATACGCCGCTACCTGCTGTAGCTGAAGCATGGCGTTGTTTTTGTCATGGCCTCAAACCTTGCTTCATGAGGGTTCGAGCTTTTCTCTCTTTCATGGCGATGACCATGGGCAAAACAAACATTATGCGCTAAACTCTTCTGTCTCAGCATGTGTTATGCATGGGCTGATTCCGTTTCGACCACTGACCGAAACCTGCTTGCCTCCCTCTACTCCGTACCGTACTGTACTGCTATACTGCAACTTGACTGAACCACTGGCTCTCGCACCCAGCGACGGCAATGCAAGAGCTTGCTCCATCCTGGTTCGATACCAGCGGCTCTCATGCATTCATCGTCGGTTGGTTTGGTTTGGTTGCGAATAAGAACAGCCAGCAAATCGGGATGTTACTCTGGCAGTTCCAAGCAGGAAAAGGTCAACCACATGCCATATCGATCCTTATAGGGAGTTATCCTCGACACTGCCGTCTATGCACTCACTTAGAGAAGCTATGCGCATCTTGAGTCATGGTTATGCATCTCTACGGTTCAGTCCAGTCCAGTCCAGCTTGCTACCGTATACGGCACAAGACTTCAGCCATAGTCCTAGTCCTAGTCCTAGTCCTAGTCCTAGGTAGATCGGGAGATGCAGAGGGAAGCAAAAGTGGGAGGGCCGCGTCAGGGCAGTCACTCGCATTGAGGATGAGCAATCGAGAGCACACCATCAACTGCCGCCAGGGCCACTTCCCCGGGAACATGGTTGCGGTTCGTCTCCGAACCGGCCGGGCTGGTATCACCTTTGGCTTGGTTTGCATGATATCTTTGTCAAGTCTGGTGTTTCTAGCCCGACTGAGAGATCCTTGCTGTTGACACTGGGACTTTGGAGCGATTGGAAGCGAGAGCTGGGACTCGTTTCTGGCCTGACGACGATCTGAAGGTCGATCATCGAAAGCCTCTGGGGAGATACGACCACCGTCGCATGCAGTGCCGAGTCGATCAGCAGTTATCTCTTTGAAGATGACCACTCACTACGTATCTCCTCGTAAACCTTCGTCAATGAAGACGCCATCATGAGATAGGAGACCGTCTCAAACGTCAAGCTGCACCACTAAAGCCAAGACAGCCCGTTTCGAGGTGGGCTGATATCAAAGCCTCTGTCTACAATGCAGATTCACCGCCAAAGGCTGGATGTCTGCAAGGGCTGGTTGTGTGTAGCGTGTGGACGCAAGGGAGGACAATGCAACACACAGGATTTGTCACGAGGCCACGAGAAGGGGACGGGCTAGACGGGAGACGGGGACTCTATTGGGTGGTGGTGGTGAAGCTTACGGGATGACATCCGCGGCTCCTGGAGGGGCCATGATTTGCATCGACTACTTGTGAAGTTGAAGATCGAGTTGGACCAATTCTAGCACGATCTCTGGAGCCAGGAGCGTCACATCGACTCTCTCTCGCTAGCAAGTTCAAGAACTTGATGATGCTCAGCCGTACTGTAGTCCAGAATTGATGACGGCTTCCCTCGGAATGGTCCGGACGCACGAGGTCAAATGATCGGCCTCCTTCTTGTTCGAATCGGCCGTGCCATGTTCGTGTGGAGCTGGGATCTGGAGATGCCGTCACGGAGCGGACCCGGGGTAGGACACGGAGCGTCACAAACACAAGGCGGTCATGTCTATGTTACCCTGTATCTAACCACGATAACATGGTTCTTCCACTGTATCTTTTGGTTGATACTCACTTATTTGCCAGGGCGGGCGGGTAGCACATCTCACAGCTATCTTGCTATCCCATCCACAGTTATCATGTCCGATCACACGAAACATCATAATTGTCGCATTGACCTGATCATCAGCCAACACAAGAACCCTCACCAAGACACACAAACCGATCACCACGACGTCCTGTAGGTCTGCCGAATCACAGGCTAGCAAACTTCTTCTACTGGCTGGACAGATCATATCTCCTCATGAAACTTGCAGGGCAATCAGCAGTAAAACCCAGCAAAATTGCACCAATGAATAACCCATCGGAACAAAGCCCGCCGATCCTGACGACACTCTCGCCACAGCCAGTCATAATGTCTCACTCGAAACTGCCTGCCCCTGCGTTGAAAGTGAGGCTGAGAAAATCCAGAATCCACTTCTGATTTCATCAAAACCCTCAGGCTCAAGGGATCCTTGCCCTGCCCTGCCCCGCCTTGCCCTCTGAGTCTGAGTCTGGGCGCAGGTTCTGTTACAGGTTTGTATGAGAAGGGTGTGACAGTCGGCAATTTCATTCCTGCACATCATAATGCAGGGCAAGCAACGCTTTCGGCACCATCGGGGACAACCGATAAGATCGCTCAAGACAAGACAAGACAAGACAAGAGCGAGTGACGATCTGTGACAGACATTGTTGAGCAAGCAAGGGATATCGGATATTGGATCATCAAAAGCCTCACCTTTGAGCTCTCGTGCACATCACATCACGACAATCATAGCCGCAAACGTCACAACTTGCTCGCCCTACTCATCTTCTCTTCTGTATCCGTACCACTGACCTGACCAGGTATCTGTGTGACCTCATTGACGTCAACTTCTCAAACACAAAGAACTCTCTTCTTTGATAGTCTGACCGACCACTCTCCATCCCGACCGAGCGACTTACACAGACCACACAACCCGTGTCCCCCAAACCACCTACAACAAACAGCTCAAATGTAACATCGGCTGCCAGCAATCAACTCAACAAACCTACTAGCTAACCACAATGTGTAATCAGCCCTGATCGTTACGCCCTGTCTCTGCCTATCAGGCTGTCAAACTCGATCCTGGAATGAATAATGTAGCCTAGAAAATGCCCAACATTTTCACCTTTTCACCTAGCGTAGGCTGCCTGGTGTGTTCATGCTCGCGCGGGTAAGCAAACCCACGCCTGCATCGCCACTCCGTGCCTGGGAGCCTGAATCAATCTCAATACCAAGCCCGAGCATGTGGATTCCTCCCGTATGAGCCGGGCGTTATGTGACGCGGAACCCAGCGAGGACGAGGTCACGCATCGTAAAAAGACTCATTCAATCATCGGCGATCATTCGTCAAACAATCCGACCATTACTTCGCGATTCCTTAGCAGCTATGTTATTCAAACTCTGTAGGCATTTGTTTTAGACCCTCGTAAAAGCTCGATACTCCAGAACCCCATCAGAATTTCTAGCCTGCTTCTTCCAAGTCTGGACTCCAGTAACCTCGGCCTCATGCGAGACATAAAGAGACAAGGTGAGACATAGCAAGGTACTTAAAAACGGCGGTGACACCTTCAGAGGCATCGATCAAACCACCACATGTTTTGAACCAGCCATGATCCTCCCTTGCTTTGTCTAGCCAAGTAAACATCTTGCCCCAAAAATCTCTCATCCCGCGCCTTCGATTGTCTCAAAACAGCGTCATGAATTCATGATTCGAATGCTTGACACCCTCCTTACCGACGTACATGTCCCGCCCGTGCAGTGAAGAAGGGATGGCGCAGTGCATCAGCCGGCTTCATCCTTTTCTCGGGATTGAGTGTAAGACAGTGCTCGAGGAGATCAATGAAGTGGTTCAGATCCCTCGATTCCGCGTCATTCATCCCTGACGACGCAGCCACAAGTCTTGTCCGTAGGTCCCGGGTGGGCTTTACCACCGCCATCGTTCGGACGGTTGTCTGTAAGCACAGTCTGTTAGTCATCCATTCCTGGCTCATGGTTCTAAAATGGGAAGGGGAATTCTCCACGTGGATGCGCATGTCAACAAGGGCTGAGCGCTTGGCCAAACTCTTAGCAGCCGTTGAACTCGTATGCCAGGGATATGTAGGTCATCGTGGCCGACGCTGAGAGGGAGTCCGATCTACCGAGACAAAACAAGTCATGCGACCTGATCCTTGACCTTGAAAGGATCTCGAGGCCTTCTGTAACCCCATCTCATCACACCTTCCATTCCTCCCTTGCTGAGTTTTGTTCGAGAACCCCGCAAGGGCGGCTGAGATCAAACATGCCTGATGACTGTTGTTTTGATCTATCGACCGTTATGTGGGTGGTGTTGGTCATCGTCAAGTTACCCCACATATCCCGAGCGCTTCAGTCTGCAAGGGATCCAACGTAGGCGCTTACGCTCGCAGAGCCCCATGATGGAACAGCCCCCAGCCATTGTGGCAAAAATAGCATAGACCTCGCGTGGGCGGCCACAAGAGCATGGCCCTATGGCGCTTGTAGGCAGATGCAAGGAGTGTGACGGCAAAAAACAACAACAGAAACAACGTGGAGGGAGTGAGTACAACATACCTTGCCCAGAACATTGTCTCGTTCGATGCTGACGAATTGTCCCTTGTCGTCGAAATGAGCTAGCGATAGTTGACCACGCTTGAACAACTTCGGCGTTAACCTTCCTCTGATCTCCATAATTGCCTTGAGCATCTGGTTGTTGCTGTCTCCAGCAAAGAGGATTTTGCCGGTGTACATCTCATACAACGTGCAGCCGATTGACCACATGTCGACGGCGTAATCGTAAGGAATGCCCAGAATAATCTCCGGCGCTCGGTAGAATCGACTGACGAGGTATGGAGTGACATCCATGTGTGCTGTCGCCGCATCCGTCTTGTCGATAGCCGTACCCAAATCACAGATCTTGAGCACGTTGTGACTCTCGTTTACCTGCCAAGGTTAGCACTCGCGTGTCTTGATGTTAGCATCGTGGGGTTGCATACCAAGATGTTGTCCGGTTTGAGATCAGCATGAATGATACTGCACTTCCGCATGTGCGCGAGAGCGACAAAGATCTGGTATGCGTATGCTCGCGTCGCTCCAAGATTGATACCCACATTGTTACCAAACTTTCGCAAGACCTCTCGCAAGTTCATGCTCAGGTTCTCGAACACCATGCACAGATGACCCTTGTAGTCGAACTGGCGAATAAACTTGATGATGTGCTTGCGACCCTCAGGGTCGGCCTCGTTGAGTTTCTCCAGAATAGCAATCTCTGTGTATCCTCCCTTTCGGAGGGCATCGTTGTTTCGCATCATCTTGATAGCCACGAGCTCCTTCGTGGTGATGTCGACGGCACGGGCTACACCTGAGAACATACCCCTTCCCAGTGCTGCCTGGATCTGATACCGACCATTCAAGACTTCACCGATACGAATCTTGTAGTAGCCATCTTTGTCATCACCTTCGAGAATACCTCCCTTGATAGCTGGGACATCAGGGGCCTTGCCGTCGCCCTCGACAGGCGCGACCGGCTCGACAGGTTTTGTGGCATACTTTTCCTCGTCAAAGTCTTCGGCAAACATATCGAAGTCATCGTCATCATCATCACCGCCGGTCTTTTCAGTAGACTCTTTCTGATCATCTTCCTGTGGCTGTTGTTCCGATGTAATGGGATGCTGCTCACCATGAAGTACGACGTTTCCGTGCCGGAGCTCATGTCGTCGTTCATCCTCCTTCATGTCTCCAGTAGGATCGTAGTCAGCGGCCGAGGGGCCATCCTCCTCATCTGGCTGAGCCTTGCCGTGGCTGTTCATCAGGGCTCTGTCATCGAGGAAGTTGATGCCCCCAGGAGACATTTCGGTATGTGATCCAGGGGAGCGTGGTGACGCGATATCTGCACCTCTGGTCAATAAGATCCCTCTACCAGATGCTGTCAACATACCTGATCGGGGAGTGCGGGGGCTTTCAATGTCGGACTGTGCTCTCATGGGCGTGTCGGGCGCGGTGGACGCAGGAGAAGATCCGCGAGCTTTGCTTGCGGCAGCACTTACAGCATGGAGAAGGAGAGGAGTCGCAGAACTGTGCTTAGCCAGAATCTCCTCACGTCGCTTGCGGCGTCGCTCGATTTCAGCTTCTTCGTCAAAAGGCTCAGGCTCTTCGTAGTCGAGCTCTGGCTCACGTTCCGGTTTTCGTTCGGGTTCCTTCTGAGCAGCTGGCTCCCTATGAACACGTTAGTACTTCGTTTAACCATGGAGTGTAGATCAACATACTGCTGAGAAGCCTTGGAAGTGCCATGTCCATTTGTAAGGCCTTGTTCAGGTTTAGCATGATGTTCTTGGGCGCGTGAAGCCTCTCCTACAGTCGTCCTCTTGGACATAGAACCGCCATTCCTCGAGCTGTCTTCATACTTAAGTTCCTTCGGCCCATCGTCGCGACGATCGTATTGACCTTCTCTGACAAAGTGATCAAACCTGCCTCTATCCGAAGGTCGAGATCTTTGAGGAGAGCGACTCCTGTTCCGAGGTCGTTTGCTGGAATACCGATCTCGGTCTCCATCGCGGTAGTTGTCTCGGTCACGGCTCCGATCGCGGCCCCCGTAGCTGAAATTTGATGTTCGCGATGCAGGTCGATCTAGGTCATCGTATTGCCCTCGCGGCTTGCGGTGGTCGTCACGTCGCGAATGCTCGTAGTTCCGGCGATGGCCCTGATCGCGAGTCCTGGAGTTGTAGTAATCTCTGTCCCTATCCCTGTCTCTTTCGTCGTGCGATCGCTTGTAGCCACGGGGTGAGATACTTCGTCGTGACCCGTTGCTATATCTAGAAGCCGAATCGTGATCCGGAGTCGAAAGTCTACTTTTGTTTCTGTCTTGACGGTCAACACTGCTTCCTCCAGTATGCTGCAGTGAAGTTGCCTTCAAATCTTTAGCGGCATTCTCGACGATCTCGCCTTCGTCCGAACTCGACGCCATGATGACGACGGTGCTTTTTGGATCCTCAAGACCTTGAAATGGAGAGAAGCAGAAACAGTGTCAGCGCTGGGGACTAGGAAGAGTAGAGGGCAATGGGAGAAGAGCCCGACCGGATCTGTAGTGACTCGTAGAGGCTCAGAGCCGATAGGGGAGGTAATGTAGTGGGTGAAAGAAGGCTAGAGCACAGTCCAGATGAAGATGAAAGATGTTTAAGCGAATTGGAAACTCTGAGGCGGATGGAGGTGTCGTAAGCCCTAAAAAGGTGTCGTGGTGTCGTGATGCCAGACGAAAGTTATTATCTGAACCGAGTAGTTATCTCTAGACTTTTTAACAACTGATGAGGCTACAAGGCCCATTTTCTGGATTAGCTAAGCCCCGAAAGACCCTTATCCATCTTATCGCGCTTATCCCCGCGGTCGTGTGCTGAGTGCGAGAGGGCCTGGACAAAAGTCAATAAGCGGAAGGCAACTTTTCCCTCTTGCGACAATCTTTGTTTCTTCAACCGCAGCTTTGCCTCCCTTTTCACACAACTCAAGACTCTCTTTCACTTTACATATATCAGAATGGGCGGCACTAACCGAGAAGGTTTGTTCGCTCTCTCCGACTGAATTTCTACAGAGACAGAAAACTAACCCCTCCAAACCACAGGCGGCAAGGTCAAGCCCTTGAAGCAGGCCAAGAAGGCCCAGAAGGACCTCGACGACGATGACAAGGCTTTCCTCGAGAAGAAGCGCGCCGGTGCGAACCTCTCAAAGCGAAAGACATAAAGAAACATCACACTAATAACTAGGATACAGACGAGAAGGCTCGCAAGGAGCTTGCCGCCAAGGCTGGAGGCAAGGGCCCTCTCAACACCGGTGGCCAGGGCATCAAGAAGAGCGGAAAGAAATAGACGTTTCACCTGGTTCTAGCGACGGTTGAGCGAAGACTCGAGATATCCCTGGAGGCTTTCTTTGGATGGCGTGAGCGCATCAGACAGACAGCCTGCGTGTTTTGGGCGTTTTAGACATTGGCGCTCACTGATCACGATATTTTCGCGCGATGGCCAACGCTACATGAATTCTATGCTGAACCGAATGCTGACTGCAGTGCCTCTTTATGCCCGTGCAATTAGATTTGAGAGTAGTCATGATCGTAGAGGTACTTTGATGTTATGATAGTAAAACCTCCACTGTATTAGTGCACCTCGCTTGTGGATTTCTCCGGTAAACAGCAGATCTCTCTCGCCAAAGACTTTCATCTCCATTTTCAAACCCATCATAACTTGTTTTGCAATAAAACAGGGTCTTGGGCTAAAATCAGGTGGAACTTCTACGACGCTTCTAGAGGCCTTCTTTCATTAAGCGCACATCATCGATTTGTCTTTAGCCTCGGAGCACGTTGCGTGTCCTTTCATGTGTTTGTCCCAACAAAACTTCCCTGGTCCAACAACACAACAATAAACGACCGGAGAAGTGGAACTTGGTTCATATACAAGTCGAGAACCTAGAACGCAAGGACAGAAACTAATTGTCGGTTATTGTTTCTACGCAAATTCCTGACTCTAGCTGCATTTGTTTCAAGTCTGGATAGCCTCATCTCGTCATGGCCGAAACTCAGCCCTACGGCGTTCGCAATCGCCGGCCGTCAGCCACAGACAACCTTACCAATGCCGCTAAGAACTTCGATTCAAAGGTTGAGCAGTCTCTTCTCATCTTCTGGGATGATCTCCCAGCCTGGCGTCGAGACAACGCCTTCATCCTCTCGGGCTACCGCCAATCTCATGGCTCATATGCCCATTCATTCCGCTCCCTCTTCTACCTCCACAATGAATCCGTCAACATCTGGTCTCACCTCCTCGGTGCCATAGCCTTTCTCGCTAGCGCAGCATACGTTGATCGAGTTGTCCGTCCACGGTACGAAAGCGCAAGTAGCGCTGATGTACTCGTCTTTGCATGCTTCTTTGGAGGCGCTGTTGTGTGTCTGGGGATGAGTGCCACGTACCACACTTTGTCGAATCACAGCGATACTGTTTCAAAGTGGGGGAACAAGTTGGATTACACAGGCATCGTGGCTTTGATCGTTGGCAGCTATGTTCCAGCTCTGTATTACGGCTTCTTCTGTCTGCCTAATCTGATGGCCTCATACCTATGGGTTGTAAGTTTATGATGGTGTTTACTGATGGCACAGAAACTTGCTGACAAAGGAGATATGTATACTCGGCCTTGGATGCACAGTCGTTTCATGGGTTGAGCGCTTCCGGACCCCAGCATGGCGTCCATATCGTGCGATGATGTTCATCGGCCTTGGTCTCTCTGGTGTTGTTCCTGTCATCCATGGCCTCTTCATCTATGGTTACCAGGGTCTTGAAGATCGCCTGAGTCTCAGCTGGGTTCTCCTCCACGGTGTCATGTACATCTTCGGCGCTGTACTCTATGCGGTATGTCCTCCCCGACTCTTCACGTGAGCCATTCAAATCTGACTTGATAGGCTCGTTGGCCCGAGAGAAGCGCACCTGGCGCTTTCGATATCTGGGGAAGCTCGCATCAGATCTTCCACATTTTCGTCATCCTTGCAGCCGTTACACACTTTTATGGTATGGCCGAAGCTTTCGACTACCACCATACCATTATGGGTTCTCAGTGTCTCATGGACTAGTTTTCTTCCTCTTCTGTTATTGTCAAGCCGAGATCTGTGATCCTCACCAGACCTGAGCCCATCGCCACAGCAGCCCAACATCCATACTCTTCGTTAGGATTCCATTCGGCCACCGTGATCCTTGTCAGTGGCTCGTAGATGATGGCTCGGGTCGGGTCCATGATTGCGCCCCCTTCTTCTTCATCGTCTCCGACAGCTGTGTCGGTATCCTTCTTCTTTGGCTTCTTCCCCTTCTTGACCGGCGGTTTATGGGCGGAATGCTTAGTTAGGCTACGCTCCAATATGAAGCCTGTCGCTATTCTTGACACTCCTCGTGCCGCCGCGGGTGACTCAGCTGGGAAAAGCTTTGCGGGGCGATGTTCGTGATGGAAGACTCTGATGCGGTCCGTGGGCTCACGCCTTGTGGTGAAGAGTTCAACCTGGGGATTGATAGCCCACAGTGAGCCGTCTAGAGAACCGATAAGGAGGTATGGATGTGTTCGCCCGACTGCGAGACAGGAAGGGAAACTCTCCCCTGTAAAGACGCGACGCGCAACAGGAAATTGTGAATGGTGCATGAAACCGATGTGGGTATTCAGCACACCGGCAGATGGATACATGGAGTAGAAGCCAAGCAGGTGGTCGCTGTACGCAAGCAGATTTGGTTGTGTTCCGACTGTAAGGTTCTGGACTTCGGTTGACTCGTAACTTGGCGCACGAAGGTCAAGCAGCTTGACAGTGCCGCCGACAGGGGTTGAGGCAACGAGATAGGGCATCGCTGGATAGCCAGAGATGAGATCGACCACGATGTTGTGGTGGACAGGATGTCGGGATAGGAGGCGATGAGGACGTAGGGACCAAATAGCAATAGAACCGTCGGTATAACCTACTACCAGCCGATTGAAGTTGATCCATGTAAGAGCGGTCGCTTTGGCGTCTTCATCTGGGAAGCCAAATACAGCTATTAGCTGCGCTACCTTTTCTGAACACTGTTAGCTATTCGACTGGTACCAGTACGATATTGAACTCACCATAACTTCCTCCTCCGCCGTCACCAGCCTCCACCACGTACACGTTGCCATCATCGCAAAGAATGGCCAAGAAACCGCATGCAGGACTCCATTTCACTCTTCGAGCCCGCCCGAATTCGAGACATATCGTCTTGCGCAGTATTGGAGGTTGCATCGAAGGGCGAGCAAAGCCATTCTCTTGCCTCTCTCCGACGAACTCCCATAACTGCACAGTACCGTACTTTTGGAACTCTGGATCCAGAGATTCCTGTTCGTAATCGTAGAATTCCTGATCGGAATGTGGAATAACGCAGAGGGCTAGAAGTTGGGGCGAGTGGGCGTTTTTCAGAGGTGCCCAGTCCATACCGGTGACGATACCGCCGGCATCTAAAATCCACCCAAATGGCGCTTTATCATTCTGCGTTGGGAGGCCATTCTGAGATATAGAGCATGCGTCACCAGGTTCGAATTTGACCTCTTGTTGCGATGTGGGCGGTCCTAATAATACTGGCATTGGCTTTCTCTTAAACTGGTACCGTGGAACTTCATTGGTCGACAGTGGTACCATCGCGTTTGCTTCTGGCAAACTCTCCCTGACGCGCTCGTACCAATGCTCGGCGCTGTGAGCTTCCCTTTCGAAGTAGCCAGGCGACCAAACACCTCGATCTTTCTGTCCCTCATCATCCTGGATTTTCGGAGGGAGCACTGTCCAGTCCATCCAACGATCCAGCATACCCGTGGCCAATTTGACACCATCTTCATGACGTCCGTACCATGCCTCAACGAGCTGCTTGCCTTTGAACCCGCGGTCGTAGGGGCCCCAGTACGATCTCACAATACGCCCGTCCGCCACAGGCTCAAGATCGAGGTAGCCCGTGAAGCCCGCTGCGCGAACGTTGAAGGGCCTGATAGGTTTGACACGTTGACGCGTAAATCTGTCCAGAACGCCATCTGGTTCGCTCACAGGACCGTCGGATTCTGCATCATCATTTTCGTCGTGCTCTTGGCCAAGGGCGAGCTCTCCGGCACTTTCTTCTGCAGCGGCAGCCTCATCAAAGTTTTCATCCCGTTCTGCGTGTTTCGAAGCGCGATCGAGAGCTTCTTCGTCGGAACTACCTTCGAAGTCGTACTTCTCTACCGTGTATCGCTTCGTGCGATTGGAGCTTCGAGTTCTCATGATGAGTTGTGAGTGATAAGGATGGAAGTGAGCTGAGCTGGATGTGTACTGAGACAAATTTTAGCGGGGAGACTACCCTGTCTAATAACACTGGGTTTACCACTGACTTCTGTCCGGCGGACATACCTGACCCGGGGGAGGCAACAAGACTTGAGACTGTGATCCTAAGTGATGGAAAGGCTTAGGCAATTTAGTACGAGTTCAGGAGAGCCTTTACTGAGCTTATTCTGGTATCCTCTTCTAAACCCTCATGTTGTGCTCCCTGAGACTGACAGAAGGATAGCGAGGTCCCTAGGGATGGGAGGGTTCACAAAATGAACAAAAATTTGTCGCATCTGCTAGACTGCTAAAATATAATTGTCGATATTTATTTGAATCTTATTGATCTCGAAAAGGCCATATTCTCTATTATTCTCTGGGTGCTTTACTTTCCCACCGACTCTAATGGAACACCAGAGCACTGGGCTTCCTTCCTTCTGCAAGACAAAAAGACCCAAAAGAATTGGTTACATATATTGTAGTAGTCATAAAACGAGGTCTCTGTCCGTTGCGGGGGAGTTTTTATAGAGGAAAAAAAAATGTTGTCAAGTGCCTTTTGCTTCTCTAAAACCCCTACTTTTGTCACTCATAAGCATGCCCTCTACACATTTCTAGTGACGCAGGAACGGGTTTGCTATAGCTAGCATTGCTAATAGACTAGAAATAGGGCTCGGAAGAGACACCTGCATCGTTGATGCTTCCTGCCCGCGTATCTCTTAGCCATTCTAGGCGAGTTTCAAGCTTGACTGGCTGGGGATGCGAATCAGTAAACAAGCGACAGGATTAGTGTATCGAGTTTTGGAACTTACGCATATTCTGTTAGTCCCGAGGTCGAATATCGGTTTCCTTGGGAGGAGTCTTGGGTGCCAGATCCTGGTTCATCAGGTCATCAAGCATCCTTTTGACGGCATCAAGGCTGTCTTTAATGGGCTGCAGCCCTTCCTCTAGGACACTCTTAACGAGTTCCTCAAATTCCTTCTTTGAAGCGTGTATAATAATGCCTGACATGGCTGTGCTTTGCACCCAACGTCCTTGTCTTCTACCGATTGAAAGCCTTGGGCGTCTATACTGACTGATCTGTGGACAAAACCGGGGATGATATATAGATGAATAACTTGAGTTTGTGTAGATGATTGATGGATTTTTGGTTGATGGTGTGTGTTTAGGAGAAAGAAAAGAAGGAAGAGAAGATGAGTAAAGTCTATTGGGATCTTGCGACTGCCAAGTACTGAGTTGAACCTTTTGTAACAGCTTGTGAGGACTTCGAGTTGGCAAATATCAAGTTAAACCTTTCCCCAAACTCAAAAACTCTAGAGAATGAGAAAAGACTCTCCCTCGAGCTTCATCTCCGAAGCCACGACAGTAAGGCAGCCAGGCAGCTTGTAATGGTGCTGGACTTGGAACGGTTGCTGAAACGACCAAAGACATGAACGGATTTTCATGCAAGATCATCGAGCTTTGGTTCAAAACCAAAACACAGACTTCAGACTCACTATGCGGCTTGAAATGAAGAGTATCAGAGGCCCTTGGTGCCGTTGTTTTGTTCATTGTGTCGCCCAAATGGGCCCACTTCTCAAATAGAACGGAGATGGCAACGACAAGATGATGAATGATGGGGAATTAATCGCCTTGGGGCAACGGGCTCTCAGCCTGGTGCTTTAAGGGCCGCGTCTTGGAGCATCCGACCTTCTCTGAAGTTGTCCCCTCCGACATGATCGCAGAAGTGGGCGAGGCGCGATTTAGTAGATATCAGTGAACTGTGGAGCTTCTCTATGCCATCTTCAGAAACACAATGGCTTCGTCGTCAGAATCGATGTTTTCGAGCATATTCGTTCTCTTCACAGCTGTTGATGTGGGCGTTTGTAGTCGAAGCCGTATACTTGCTGATTCTTCGGCGGTCATAATGACAAGAGGTTTGTAATCCCAGGGAAGAATAGGGTGACTAGTAATGGCTATACCAAGACCTAGAGTAGATTCGAGAATAGGGACTCTGATAGTTTTGGTAGGCCGCATACCGTTGATGTGCACACGACTGTTCTCACGAACCCCGGCTGCCTCGAGGAAGCTCGAGTTCTTCTAGGAAGAAACGACAACACTCGTTTGTACCGAGACCGAATACTGAGCTCATATTGGATTGGGCCTTTTTTACGAAAAAGGAAAATGGTTCAGCTTGGGGAGAAGAGGGAACAGGATATTGATCTCGAAACGACAAATAGTATTGGCAAGTTTAACATGACATGGCATTTTGGCAAATTAATTTTGGCACCTTTTTTTGCCCCCCTCACCAAGTGAAGAAACTCAGGCACCTCTATCCCAAATGATAAAAGGACTTAGCTAAATCTAAGGTAGACAGATTTAGGAGGCCTTTAGATCAGCCGGCTTTATTCCTTAGATGAAGTACTGGGGCCCACGTCCACTTCTTGTGCTCCCGATATGTGTTGTTTCCCTCGAAACAACCGACACACAAGCCATTAATTATATGTGCCGCTTTACTGATTTCCTCTCGAAGATCACCTTGGGTCTCAGTACAGTTCTCACACGAGCCTCTGTGCACGGTTCCATTTAGACTCAACCATTCACCCAACTCTGATAAGACGTAATCAATGCGGCTAAGAGGTGCATCAGGGCCCAGGAAGCAGATCCCATAATCACTTTCATGCGTGAGTTGAATTATGTACTCGAAGTAGCCCGTAGTTTCAATATGGCACATGCTCGAACCCATGAGATAGGGGAGCTCCTTGCACACCACCCCGGCCACCTTGCACTGGGCATCAGCTCGTGCTTCCTGGAGCTTTGCTATTTCAGCGAGGGCCAGCTTGAACTCAGGAGTCAGAAAATGTGCACGCGTGCATCATCGTTGACGACGAAAACAACATCTCCATCTGGCGCAAAACTCTGGAAATCAGGGTGGGTAGGGTTGTCTTTCTTTTTATCAACTTTCTGGCACTTGACGCGAAGAGCGGACATGGTGAATAGTAGAGGAGGCTCCTTTTTCGATGCTAGGAGGTCGAGTAGGTAACGTTTTGAACGGAGGAGCGAAGAGGGTAGAGGAGAGGAATGTATATGGGGGGTCCAGTGAGGCTGACAAGATGAGCTGTTTGGCAGTGGCGGCGCAGTGCAAGTACTTTACCAGGAAGGATGAGGTGCTCTTAGATAGAAAGTGAAGGAAAGAAAGCTTAAATAAGAGCTCCTCAAGTTTTATGCGATCCGTTGAAGAAGAATGGATATCCTATCACAAGCACGCCCATTATGCATGATTGCGGGGGGAAATGGATGAACAGGAAGAGTTTTCAGAGGGAATTCTATATCTAACACAATAGATATAAAGAGCCAGATAAGGAGGAGCCATTGTGGAATATGCTTAGAAGCGGGATAATAATGCGCAGATGGTGATCTGTTGGCTTCCCCATAGGAACGTTAGGATGCCTCATGATATCTCACCCTTTGGATGTTGAGCAAGTCAACGAAGGTAGCATTGATCAAGGCGAAGCTTGATAATGCGACACGGCGAGTGAAAGTTTCGCCCAAGTTTATTCGATTTATCCTCGCAGTCTATCGTGGTGACCCTCACAAATGAGCCGTGTTCCTTGGTTTATTTATGCCCACAGCAGGGGTATCTCACAAACAAGACGAAACAAATCACCCTACAAGCCACCTTTCACTCAATACCTTAGGTTTCGATGATGAGAATTGGCATTGTAAATACTCAATTCCACACATCCAAGAACATTGAACCTGCCATGTTTCTCCATGCGAATAGTCAAACGGGCCTGGCTTATTGGCAATCATGCAAGGAAGAAGCTGGGCAATCTTTCGAGGCTCAATCCCCCGAGAAAAGCACAAGTTAATTGCCCAAACAGGCGAGTCCGAAAGCTCACGTAATCTCAACAAGACAATCCCAGGAGAATTGAATGAAATAACGAGCTGCTGTGGAATTCGCCTCGCTCGATTGCTTGGCACAAGACGATCAGACATATAACAAGACAGTTCGAGGAGGCGAAGATGTAGACACACCGAGTGATTGAATCAATCCAGTCACAGAAACAATAATTGTAACAGAATATACTCAAGTAGTTTCAAGACAGCTTTCACAGGAAGGTTGAACCATTAATGACCATGACAAGTAACGCTGGGTGGAAACAATTGTCTAAAGTCATGATGGACAATCCTGAAGTTCACGGATGCCTCAAATGACGACAATCGTAAGGAAGAAGAAGCAACAAAGCTTGACCACACCGTCTCAAGAATATAAGTACCAGCATCTTCCCTTTCAGATTTCAGAAGATTTAAATAATATATAAGCTAATACTCAAGTAGATATTATATGGCTAAAAGTTCTGACAGCTAGCCCCCGCTGGCAGATAGAACGATGGATCAAGAGCCGCCAACCACTTGGTATCTTATGGCAAAATAATAATTTTTCATCTTCTTCTTTTTATCCCATCTCCAAGCTCAAGGTAGTGAAACCACAAACCTCGAGCCAGTTGTTGAAAACCTAGCACTTCTTAAC
>VYWZ01001344.1:0-16218 GCA_008711595.1 Fusarium xyrophilum | reverse complement strand
TTCTTTTCTTTTTTTTTCCTTTTTTTTTTTTTTTTTTTTTTTCTTTTCTTCCTCATATGTTTCCCTAAGAATTGATATTCTCATCGATCGCCGCGACAATATCCTCCCACGTAACCATGGCCCCATTCCCAACATCACCGCAGGCCAAGTTCTTGGAGATCGGCCTCAACACCTCAAACCAACCGTTCTCCCCGCCCCACTCCTCCTCCACAACTCGCAGCTGTCTCGCAGTGATGGGGTGATTCCACATACAAGTATTCATCGCAGGTGCGACGATGATCTTCTTCTTGACTCCATCCACAGCCCCCGTACCGTCCCAAGCTCGAACCACAGATGTCAAGAGATTATCGCACAAACCGTTGACGATCTTTGCCATCGTGTTCGCGCTCAACGGTGAAATGACCAAAACATCCGCCCAGCGTCGTAGCTCAATATGCAAGATAGGTGCATTGCGTTTCCAAGGTTGAGCCCACTCATGCGCATCTGTGTAAACAGCGTCGACATTGGGAAGACGAGAAACTTGATCAACAGTAGGCTGTTCGAGACTTTGACCAGAGAGGAATTCCGATGCTGATTGAGTGAGGATGAGACGGATGGAGATGTTGGGTTGTATCTCGAGACCATTTATAATCTGGACGAGCTTAATTGTCGCGACGGAACCAGAGGCGGCGAGGAGGATATGGCGCTTGCCATCGCCTCGAGCCTGTTCGAGAGCTTCAGCTGAGTTGCGCATGTGGTGATCGTGATGGGCGTCGTGCCCGGGTTGAATTCTGTGAAGCATTGAGATTTTGAGTGAGTGAGATGCGACGATGTTTGTCAGCAAGATTTAAGAGGGTTTGATGCAGTTTGGGTGGAGCGATGTCAACTTTATGACCTCAGCTTCAAATGTGAGTTTGTATGAGTGATAATGAATTTGGTAAATAATTGACCGATTGTTTACAGAGTAGTTCAGAGTCAACGGCTATGAATGAGAGAGAATCTCTGGGAATTGGCAGCAGACGGCAGCTTTGTCTTAATTGAGTCAACCCCGCCATCAATCAGCCCCGCGTCGTATGATGAACTCTGATATATATCACGAGCCGAATCGCAAGTGCTGAAAGCGTCTTCGCGGTGCCGACTCAACCTAAGAATGGACTGATTATAACAGCGTGTTTACAGAGTGTTCTGGCCGGCGTTGGGCATTGGTCAGGGTGTTTGTAATTGACAGTTGCTGTAAAGTTATTCTACAGTGGGTGAGATTGTCCAAGGTAGGTCACCTGCAGGCAATAATGGAAGCAATCGACATGACACCCTCGGACCCTACCGAAAGAGAGGGACGTTTGATTGACAGCGAAGAACAAAACGCATCAGATTGTGGTCTTATGATTGTGGTCTCAGAATCAATGTCATTCTAACATCACCGTGGGCAAACATGACATTGTTGATAAGCCGCAATCGCCTCTTCGCTGATTGGTCCTTTCGCCACTGATATCCGGGGATTCGGCTTCGGACCATCCTTGACATCACTAATCCCAGCCAAAACTTCCGCCATCTCCAACACTCCAAATCCACTGCGCATCACCATTCTTCTCTCACCACCACATCCTCCCTCGCAGCCTTCACAATGTTTGCGCGAACAGTAGCTTCAGTACGCCCTCTCCCTCCACCACCGTTTCCCTCCATCCACTCACTAACTTCTCTGCAGTCCCTCCGACAAGCCACCCGGCCTGTCGCCGTCCGCCCAGCAGCTCCTCTCTTTCGCACACCAATCTCCCCCCTCACACCCTTCCAAGCCCGTCTGCTCTCCGACCAGACCCGCTCCGCAATCGACAAGGCCGTATCCTCCGCCCCCGTCGTGCTCTTCATGAAGGGAACCCCCGAGACACCGCAGTGCGGCTTTTCGCGCGCCGCCATCCAGATCCTCGGCCTGCAGGGCGTCAACCCCGAGAAGTTCGCCGCCTTCAACGTCCTCGAAGATCCTGAGCTACGGGAGGGTATCAAGGAGTACTCCGACTGGCCTACGATTCCTCAGCTCTACGTCGCGAAGGAGTTTATTGGTGGAACGGATATTATGGTCTCGATGCATCAGAATGGTGATCTGGCGAAGCTGTTTGATGAGAAGAAGGTTATTCTTGAGGGGGAGCCTGAGCAGAAGGAATAGAGATGCGATTATGATCGGTCGACTATGTATAACATGGTGTAATAGGGAAGAGATACCTCGGTATGACAGATACGAATGTACAGCAAAAGAACGGAATGGAATGGTGTGGTTGGTGTGGTTGGTGTGGTCATTTGCTCTCGACCTTGGGTCCTGTGAAGAAGCTCAGTGTTACGGGTGTTTCGCTGGCGGTATTCCCGTTCATATTGTTGCTGTCAGTTTCTCCAGCTGCTCTGGCAAGGAGAGCGATTTGAAGAGCGCATCTATTTATTTTCTACGAGCAGAATGTGATCGAGAGCTGCCAAGGGTTGTGATGACGGAGCACTCCAAGATAACTTCCATAACCTCTCTAGCTTCCTATCACGGACAACGACAACGGGAAAGGGCTCATTGCAATGAGTTTGGATCTACTGTCATCTCGTCGATCGGATTATCAGGCCCCTTCTTCACTTCTTACCTGGTTGCCGGAGCAGTTTGCTAATGAAGTAATATTACAAGACGTCGACAACCGCCTAGTGTGTTGCGCTTCTGGTCTGATCTCGGTTTATCCGTAAATCTATATTCTGAGAGCAATGGTCTATGTCTATAAAGTCTATACTTCCAATTCATGTCCGTCAAATCTCAGCTCTCAGACCACAATGCCGTGAGATCTGTCCCAGCGCCTCTGCCAGGCGTCCAATAGCACTGTTCGCGAATGTCCCTTACACTGCGGCACAAAGGCAACCTCAATCACTGCACTTCGCCCCATCTCAGCATAATCACTTTTCATAGCACAATCTATCTGTTCAAACCTCGCCATCACTTTTCGAAACTCCTGGTCATCATTCCTAGGTAATACGTTCTTGAAAAAGCACCCCTGGGGCTCCGAGCGAAATGAGCAGCCAGTCAAAGTCATGCTGCCAATTGAGTAGTCGGAACACAAGCTCTCGGGGGCATAGAAACATCTCTTCGCCGTGTGCGAGGCGGGGTTCAAGGTCCTGGGAGGACGTCGTAGCTGAATATGAGGTCAACGCTGGGCTTGAGTTCTGGTAATGGGGATCTTGGGACTTCGGATGGTGGGCTGGACGGCATTTGTTCAGATTCGATGGACTCCCGTAACCCCCACAGGTCTGGGTTGATTGTCATTGTGGTTCGCTTGCCGGGACTGCTAAGAGGAATTATTTGACTTTATGGATGAGGGGGAGGTGCATTGGGATCCATTGGGATCTCTGTCGCGATATTCCTCTGCCACAAACCCCGTTTGAGTGCCAGTTGAAGTAGTATGCGCCGATGGATTACTCCCATGCTCTCCATGACCAACACCCATAGTTGGTCGTGGATTAGGCCCCCGAATGCCTAAGATTGTTTTGTAGATCCTGCATTTGACTTATACGCCGGGGCTGTGCGTCAGGGATTAGATGTCCCGCTTCATCAATACCCTGAGTTATCCAAAGCTAGTCAATTATCCCTTCGGGCGTTATCACACTCGCATATCCAGCCAACTCATCCGGACTGTAAGCCCTACCATAAGGCACCGCATGTCTGTTATGCATGGTTTCGTCTTGTCTCGGAGTTTGGCTCGACTGAGAACTCTCTGAAGAAGAGGAAGAATCACCGTCTTCACTAGCTGCTGCTCTAAAGACGGTTAGTACTTTTGCATTGTGTGTCTGAACTAGAGAACAAACGCTGGATGGTAGGGACTCTCGTGCTCCGGAGGAGATGGGGTAGGGCTCTTGCTGCCAAGGACGTTGTTGGGATTCCTCGGTCGCCGGCCACTGTTAGCTGCGGCCGTAGTTCCTGAACGTCTTGAGCGTAACCTCTTCCCGTCATCTTTCAGGTTGCGTCGAAGGGAGAGCCAAGCAATGTTGGTATATATACTGTATTACATTGCTAGAGAGAAGCCAAATGACGAGGGAGATAAGTTACTCGTATTGATCTCTGGGATACCGAAGAGATCCATCATCGCTCGTACTGGGCCAGTAAAAGGAACCATTCTCACAAACACAGAGGTATTCATGTGCCATCTCAACAAGTCCATTCTGGTGGGCTATGTCATTTCGTTCGATCAGATCCTTACCCGATCTCCTAAGTCTGGTCATGAACTGGGAGCGGAATTGCTCGAGACCTGCTTGGTAGGCAGTTGCTCGCTTCTGGCGACTCCTTTCCTTCAGATTCCGACGTATATAAACCAAGTCACTGATTTGAACCAGATGTAGCAAATATATCCAAGAGAACAGCCGCAAGCCAACTCCATTGCTGGCGGCGGCGGCGGCTTGAGAAGTAGATAGTTACCGGAGTGAAAGATACCTAGGCACAAGCCATTGGCCAGACAACCCACACATTCAATACTATAAAGGCAAGTCATGAAAACAGGTTCTCGATTTTATTCTTTCACATTCCATCCACCTTGACCTGCTGCTCGTCACAGGAGGCCTGTTCCTTCATGGTGGTGATTCTGCCTGTCGGTTCCACGCCTTTTCCAGAGTATAATCCAACTATCTTGAGCCTCCGTCAATCTAACCGGTATCGCTTCTTGATCCTTTCCATCCATGCTTGTACAGTAATCTCCGAACTAGCATCCCCCTGATTCTGATCATAGCGTGCTACCAAAACATGGCCGTCCTCCGAGCTCTCAAAGCCACTGGGTCGCCTCACAGCCTTTGCTCGTCGTCCAACATAAACACTTGAGCCCTGAGCTGGTGTTTGCAGCCACTTGTGCTCCGCATTACACACAGTGATCACACTAGAAGCGGGATTTCGGAGAAGGTTGAAGCAATCCCGGCAAAAGTCCCGACCCCAACAGTAGAGACAATGGTAAAATTCTCCGCTTCTGAAATCTGCCTGTTTCTTGCAATGTTTGCCATCCTCAGTGCGGCCGTCACAGGACCAGCTAAGGGTTACATCGAGATCGACTTCATTCAGGTGGCGTTTGATCAAATCGTAGGCGATACTGGTAGCTTCCTGAGGGACATCTTGTTCTGCGTCTTTGTCAGAGAATTTCCGAGTTATAATCTCGTTCTCAATGTATGCATTTGCGACTTGTATGCGTCGGCCTTGCTCCGTGACATCAGGCACCTTCGCTATTGCGGCACTGATGGTTTCTCTTGCCAGATTGTGAAACACTTCTAAAACCGGGATTCTACTGACTCCGTCTGGAATACCGATAGCCTCATCTTCCAAATGCAAGGCATCTGTGACAAGATCTGGTTGACCTAGCAGAGACATGGCGATCGCTGCGTTTTCCAAGTCTTGACAAGCTCCAGCGGCCATATGAATCATGAAGAGCCCGAAGTAGTCGTTGTCAGGTGTGTCGTCCGAGAGAATGTTCATCGCCAGATCCAATCTTGACTTCAACAGTTTCTGAGCAAGCCCGTTCTGATCGCGAAGGGCATGAATTGCAACTAGAAGCCCAACTGCCTCATTTTCAAGATCAAAGTCATTTGATTTCAAGTTCTTAAGTTTCGACGTATACTTCAGCTGCTTATTACCCAGCATGGGTTGGAAATAGTGACGTGCTAACGCTGAGGATGCATTTGATCGGGCCATAATAGCGTTGTCGCTGCGTATCTCGGTTAGATTGTTGCGACTCGCAGTCCAAAGATTGGTGGGTTCGAAGACTGATCCTCTGCTATCTCGCAGTGTCTTGTGTGTGTTCGCAACGATGCCCGCATAGTAGAGCAATATGCCATGCGCGCCCTCTTCAGCGAAGTTGTCTGTCGGATTCGAACTTTTGGCTGCATTACTTTTGTCCAGCGTTTCAAACAGAGATGAGCAATACACCATGATGGATACTGCTCTCTGTAGCACGTCAACATCCTCTCTGAGGACGGCAAACATCATGTGGAAGAGGTCATCGTGGTCGGAATCACAGGCCATCATTTCGAAGACGGTGCGCATATTCCTCCCGTCAGCGCCGTCAGGAAACATGTCACAAAGCCATTTCCTCGTTTGACCATTATGAAGAGTGTTGAGCTTTTTTTTGAGACAGCCCAACAACCCTTTCATGCTTTGATAGGTATCCACGCTCTCGTATGCGGACAAGTAGTATCTCTCAGTGCTCTCCATATCCATGATCTTGTAGGCATAGTCACCTAGGAGTAGATGCAGCTGTGCGATATCAGTAGCCTCCGGTTTGGGCTCAGCATCAGAGTCCTCAGCTTTACTCAGAGCCATCTTCATCTTATCGATGGCTTTCTCAGTTTGATCTTGTTTGTGGAGCACAATTCCCATATCACGATAGCAGAGCCAACTCGGGTTCACCTGCTGTATGGCACGCTCGTAAAGCAAGAGGGAGGGCTGTAAACCGACATGGTTATCCAACGACGCGATCGCGGCCAGACGCTCGTACCAGAGTGAGTTGAGGGACGATGTTGGCAGGCCGAGAACCTCCCGACACCATTCGCTTACCTGGTCCCATTTGTCACTAACCTCAGCTTCAGTGTCCCCGTCGAGGGAACGGGCCCTCACCGAGTCCTGGTTTCCGCCGTGTCGTCAGCAAGAGCTCCAACATGAAAGAATATACGTATAGTTATATATAAACCAAAAAGAAAAGAAAAGAAAAGAAAAGAAAAACAACCACTTACTGCGGCCATCAACTCTTCGACCCATCGGTATGCCATGGATACCTCCCAGCTCCTGTCCCTCAAGAACTCTGTGACCACCATCTTGGTGAACCTACTGAGATACCCTTGAGTCAAGCTGGGGGCCGACAGCACGCGACTCAGCCACTCTTGGTCTCGCCTCACTGCGGAGTGCATCAACCATTCTTGCATAGATTTCATCTCATCGACCACCCAGTATACTTGTCCGAAAGTCGCTTTGTGGAGTTGAAACATTGACTCATCCGTGAAAAGTTCATACAAATTTTCTTCAATCTCACGCTGCTTCCAGGAGAGCATAATGCTAGGAGAGCTCCCGTTCTCAAGGTCTCGTAGCTCACTTAGGTGGTAGGGTAGCCATTCGATAAGGTCGTTGGCAATGGGCTGGTGATCAACTCGGGGCTCGCTTCTCAGCAGCCTGAAAGCCAGGTCCACAAAGGTAAGGTGCGCCTCGAACTCGTTAACGCCGATCTGACCTTGGTCCTGATTGCTGTCCTTCAGAGGATTGTTAAAGTCGAACGTGAAGTTCTTTTGCATGACCATTTGAGTGAGGTCCCAAAAATATTGTGCAGCGCGGTTCCGGTCAACGTTATTCAATGTAAGAGCCATACTGATGCTTGAGGAGTTGCGAGAGAGCGAGTCGGAACCCGTTGACGCTTTTTCTGCTTTCTCGGCGAGGTATTCCTGGATTCCTTCTTGGACCTCGACTTGAACCTCGACTCCGTCAATTTTGAGCTTCAGCACGGTTGAATATTTGGTTTTGATCACGGTTTCAAGATCTTCAACCGGCACTGTGTCTGTATGTAATGACTTGACGATGTTCAGCGCAAGTTTGTGGAATGCATGACTTGGAAAGAAAGACACTTGGCATTGCTGCTTCGAGTTCCTTCAAGTTTGGGGGAAATCGCCTGAATATGACGTGTTTGAGAAGCTCGTTCAGCTCATCAATTTCGTCTGTTGTCAAAGCCTGTTCCATAGACTCGATGGTCGCTTCATCAACCCTAGACGGTTCGCTGAACAGCTTGATCAGATCTTCCTCCCAGGTGTGAGAGCTGAGCGGTTTCGCTATATGATCCAGCCACAACTGAAGCTCAGCATAGTTTCCATTGACCCTCTTAGGGAGTTTATCTAGGATGAGGTCCCTAGCCTTAGCTTGCCTCTGGTCATGACTGCAATTCATCAACATCTTCCTCTTGGCAAATTCTTCTTGGATGATGATCGGCACGTCTTCTGAGCTGTCACACCCCATTCGGATCTTCATTGCCCTTTCGAAGATCCTCTCTGTGAACTGGTCATCCTGACCGCTCAACAGGATGCGCAAATTCCTTGGTCGCGTCGGCCCCGGATCTACTTGTTGGACAAAAGTAAAGAGTGCTTCAATTTCCGATTCTGCGATATTCTCGAGACCATCGAAAACAAGATAATATGTAGCGTTTGACCCCGGTGGTCCAACACCGAAACTTCGCCATAGTTTGCCTAGATCCTCAGATTCTGAGGGCCTTGGCAACTGGCGGATTACAGAGGACGCGTTGTTACACGCCTTGTCCAGTGAGTTCCGCACCGTCATGTCAGCACGAGCAATCTGCAATGCCATGTATCTGAGAGCCCATGCAACCGTGCCCTCGTCACTGGTCTTTTTTGAGGCAACAGTGACGGGGAAAAAGTAGTCCGCAACATACGTTCGACTCTCGGCCTGTTCTAGACGCTTGGTAATCTGGGCACTCGTGCATGTTTTGCCGGACGATTGAGGTCCCAGGATAAGCAGAACGTGTGGGAGACTCTTTCCCATGGCCTTGTTATGCTTTCCTGTCCACTCAAGATAGTCCGAATGTTTCCATATCCATTGGCCAGTGTTTCGAGCGCATTTAGCTGTGATCATCTCACGTGTCTGGGCTGTTCGAAGGTCGATGTTCACGGTTGGTGGGATGGATAGGCACTCGCCAATCTTGCGCAGAATCTTGGGTTGGTCCTGTTTATCATGCATGGCCTGCACTGTCGCTTTCATTTGCCCAATATCCTCCTTCACTTCTCCCACCGTGGCATGTGTTAACGTAGCCTGAGGGTAGTGCTTATTCTGCATGGCGTCTTTAAACTCTTGAAGTTGCTGCTCAAGTTCGTTATCAACACCGATGGTATGATTGAACATTTTCTTAGTAGCGTCTCGCTTCCTGCCTTGACGGTAGTTGACGACCTGAGCGCAGAGCTTCACGAAGCAAACTAGGACATTATGAATTTCTGGTAAAAGAGGAGCGCTATGAGTCTCGGTGTAGAGTGCGAACTCTCTCAGGGCGGTGGAAACCTGTTTGAATACGTTGTTCACAGCTTCGTCATAATCATGCTTTTGCTGGGGGAGACGCAAAGCAAAACCTAGTGCTTTGCTTATCATCTCGACCGCTATGGGGAAGGGAGTCTGTCAATATGTATAAGCGATAAGTATGACTGAGCTTTCCAATAATTCGGAAAACTTTGAGATGCTAGGTCCGTTGCGGCTTACCAACGAAGAGGCGCTTGAGACGACTCCAGTAATGACGTTTAAGTACCCAAGCGTCTGAAGTCCTAAGTGTTTGGCCTGTTCCCACGACCCATCGGATAGGCCGTTGCTGTCAAAGCCTGGTTTGCTCTCTTTCGAGATTTGATCTTCAACGTCTTTCAGGCTTTTTATATCGCCCTTCTTCCTGAGCGATTCCCCGCAAATGTCTTCGAAGGCTTTCGCCGCTTCATCCCACATTTGCTTGAAGGACATTTCCTCCGCACCCGATTTTTCCCGTGGCATTGGAGGCATTCAGATGTGCATGTCTTGAGGACTTGGCTTTCTAGGCGGATTCAAGATCTTCTCTCTATTAATACACGTTGATAACTCGCAGACTGCTGACTGTAATTCACAATGCGGCTGTTCCAATGCAGTCATCCAATCACAAGATGCTCTTACGTGCTTCGCCTCAGAAGGCATTCTGACATCCATTGCCATTTAAACATCGCAATGGAGGCCCGCTATATCTTGAATAAGCATTCAAAAACCTTGGATGTTCAAGCGGCAAAGTAAAGCTAGTTAAACACGTCCATGCCGTCACAGTTGTCGAACATTCCCATGGATAAAGAAGTAGAGTCAACATCGATGAGCTCATCGAATGAGCCTCCAGGGCATGACATCTTCTGCAACCTCGAAAACAGCGAATTTCTCTCCAAAGTACATTGCAGAGATCTGAGTTCAAGCGATAGAGAAATACGCCTTCTCAAAATCCTGCCCCGTACGCGGTCCAGCTTCATCGAGTGCGAACTATTACCCAGCGTGAAACTCGCTGACGTGCATAAGCAATACCTTGCACTGTCGCACTGCGCGGGCGATGCGCGCAGTACGAAGCCAATCATAGTCAATGGAGCGAGATGCAATGTTTTCGCCAACCTGCACCACGCTTTGAAGACAGTTCGCCACTATCGGACGACACATACGTATCACCGAGATTTGTTCCTCTGGGTGGACCAAATCTGCATCAACCTGGCCAATCTGGCAGAGAGATCTCATCAAGTTGGGTTCATGAGAGCTATATATGAGAGTGCGAAGGAGACCCTCATTTGCTTGTCTGTCGCTGAGACGAGAGGCGACGGGATTGGGGAAGAGCATGGGTCTTTCAAGAGTCAAGAGTTTATAATGTCTTCTCGAGCGACCTTCCTACACGGTCTGCACTCAATGGCCTACCCGAATATGCTGCGACTCATCTGCGATGTTTGTCTAGCGACGTTGGAGATACTCTTGGAACGACACAAGACTCACGGGACGCACGTCACGAAGAAGCTCGAGCGTGCCCAAGCTACCTGAGCAAGGATTGCACACTCTATTACCAAGGTTCTCAGTGTTCTCCTAGCTAAGAAGGAATGGTTTCAGAGCTTCGATTTGAAGAGGCTTTTGGTCTCCACGCAGAACTGTCAGTCTTCTGGTGAACGGGATCGAATCTACGCTATGATTGGTCTCGCGCATCCTGGCTATGCATTGACACCGGACTATCCCTCTCAGAACACGATTGAAAACCTTCTGGTGCAAACGACAAAACGTATCATTACTTTTGAGGACAGCCTGAATGTCTTGTCATATCTAAGTCGCGGTGACCCCTCGGCTTCTGGCCCCGGAGAGCTGCTACCCTCATGGGTCGTTGATTGATTGGACTAGAGTTCAAAACACCCTCGAGCCTATGCTGTACAGGACAAACAGGGACTGGGATGGCAGCAAATTCGTTGCTCACTACATCAAATCAGGGTACGCTGATGCTTCATTCGTCCAAGTACCACATCCAGTTTACTCTGAATTGAGTACTACGGCGTTGCAAGTATGGGCGGTGTTCCTCGATTCCGAATTCATCATCGGCTATCGTAAGACCTTTGCGGGTAAGAATGCTTTCTTACTCAGGGCTAGATTTCCCATACAACGAGATGATGAATTATGGGTCCTCTCCGGCTCATCGGAGCCTTTTCTATTGAGGAGATATTCGGGAGGATATAGGATCGTCGGGCCTGTGCTTTGCCTTACTTTTACGATACAGCCTTCTATGCAGGAGTATGCAAATTTGAGTAAGTACATTGACAAATCGGGAGATCTTGACCCTTCTAAAATGGAAAGGAAACGGATTACGATCTTTGAGATAGAAAACCTCAGCAGTAGTGACTTCTGTATTGTATCATGGCAATGGGGTGTATTCTTTTTGGCAACTAGAGCATTTACTGAGGATATGCTGCACCGTCAGCTCTGGGATCACTACCGGCCGACCAAACCGGCGTTCCGTCAGGATCAACAGTATATCTAATAATCTGTCCCCGCCCAAACATAGCCCTCTTCCAACCCTTAAGCACAACAACATTATGCCCCAACTTCTTCAACTCCTCAACAGTCTTTTCATCAATACCCTCCTCCACATGAACCGTCCAGTCCAAAACGTGACCCCCGTCTGGCGTACCGGCTCTGATGCAGATTCTAGGTGCATCAAGAGCCTGTTGAGGATTCAGACCGAAAAGGACTTGGTTAAGTAAAACTTGAATGGTTCCCTGGGGTTGGTTGAATGCGCCCATTACACCAAATGTGGAATGTAGAGATCCATCGCTGATATTCGTAGCCATGCCGGGGATGATCGTGTGATAAGGTCGTTTTCTCGGCTCAAGCTTATTAGGATGTTTCTGATCCAGCGAGAAATTCGCACCGCGGTTCTGAAGTGTGAAGCCACAGCCCTTGGGAATAATCGCCGTTCCGAAATCAGCATAGTTGGAGTTGATGAACGATGCAGCGTTGCCAGCCGAGTCAGCAACAGTGAAGTACACTGTATCGCTACTCTGGAGAGCAGGGGATACGAAATCAGGGTTTCCAGGCTGCACGCCATCATGGGCTTTTGAAGAAGAGAAGATCTTGGCGCGCTCGGCGAGGTATGATGGAGAGATCATACCCGCGGTAGGAACTTTGGTGGTATCCGGGTCGGTGACATACCAACTTGCGTCTGTGAAGCCAAGACGCAGCGCTTCGATGATGGCGTGGAGATAGGCGGCAGAATTATGATCTTGTGGTGTGAATCTGGGAATCTTTCCTTGCTTCTCGAGCTGTTCGATTATTCCCAGTGCCATGAGAGCGACGATGCCTTGGCCATTAGGGGGATGTTCCCAGAGCTCAACACCGCCGCTGGGATCTTTGTCTGTGAGACCCTGGCCTCGAAACTTGACAGAGATGGGCTCTGTGTTTTGGGTGCCGGTTTCAAGATGGTGCTTCAAGTCGTCGAGTTCGAGATATCCTCCTAGGTCTTGAACAACCTTTACGATCTCCTCTGCGATACGACCAGTGTAGAAGCCCTTCTTGCCATCCTTCGCCAAAGCCCTCAATGTTTGAGCGAGAGTGGGATTCTTGAATACTTCACCTGGACGGGGTGCTCTCACACCATCTCGAGCAGAGGAGTCTTTCTTCAGCATCTCCGCAAAGTTGGGCGAAGCATCACGAAGAAGCTTCTCTTGAGCTTGCCACTACCCCGAGTCAGCCCAACCCCAGACCCAGACCCAGACGCACAAGAGAGGTACTTACAGAGTGAGAAGCGATTTCGGATAGAGGGAATCCATTCTCAGCTAGTTTGATAGCTGGTTCGAGGATCTGGCTCAAGCTAAGTTTTCCACTGCCGAATCGCTCAACGGTATCGACCCAGCCGGCTGCAGCGCCAGGAACAGTAGCAGCGTGGACATGATGAGTTGGGATCTTGCCCACTTTGCCGTCGGGGATGTCGAGGCTCTTGCGGATGTTGTCGATTGTCTGCTTTGAGCCTGAGCGACCGGAGCCATTGAGACTTTTGACTTGCTTTGTGGCGGCGTCGAAGTAGAGGAGGAACATGTCACCACCGACGCCAGTGGAGAAAGGCTCTGTGACGTTCAATCCAGCGGCTACGATTGATCAGTACTTGCTCAGATTACCATGTTGTCGATGCGTGGTTGACGTACCAACTGCCACAGCTGCGTCCTGATGCATGTCAGCTACTGACCCGTGGATGTGAAGGACACCGACATACAGCAGCATTACCACCAGCCCTCAAAATCTCAAGACCGCAATTCGCAGCATGAGGTTGAGGCGCCGCTACAAGACCCTCCGTGCTATGAACAACACTCCTCCTCGAAGGAAAGCCAGTGAAGCCAGCCGAGGGCGGCTCGTAAATCGATGAAGTAGGCAATGGCATGGTTATGACTCACAGAATGGCAAACAACAATGGACGATCAGAAGTGAAAGTTGGAGGAGAGAAAGACTATTTACATAATATTTATCATGTAACTTAAACACGACCTCGGGCCACGCCCGACGTTGCATTCGGAGACGTTAGACGTTATGTGAGGGAGGGGTTCTTGGTTCTTTAGTTCTTCTCAATGGCGGGGTCAATTTGGAGCGTGATAATGCCTCTCGCCGATCTTCGGGTGTGCATGTCCGGGGTTTGATCGTTGGAGGGCGCTTCTACGGCATTCGCGACCGATTTCGGCGTAATTGAGGCATTTTGAAAGTGAATGGATGGTGCATGGTTGACAACTGACATGAAGCCTGATAATAAAGGATAAGCTGAACAACGCCATTCTCAGCACAACCAATGAATTGAATACCACTGGTGATGTTGTAAAATTGACTGATGGGTGAAAGTTAAATGCTTCCACAAAACCGACCTGGCAGTTACGGGTATTACTCAGTTCTTTCCATCTCAATCCCCGACTTCACTTCGCAACCTTCATCCCCAACCTCTGAAGATACGAGTAAATCGAGCCCTTGGGCACCTTCTCAAGGCTACTCATCCATCTCGCCGCAAAACTCCCTACAAGCCATTAGTATCGGCAGTATCGACTTTTACCACAATCACAAGCAAAATGACTTGCCAACTCTCGGACCAATCTCATCAAACCCCAGCGCTCTCAGCACCCAAAGAAGCTCAAACTCCACCAAAACACCGATGGCGATGATCGTGCCAGCTGCGATCATACCGGCGTAGACAGGATGTTCTTTCGCAAACTCCCAAGCGGTGATTTTGGCTCTCTTCACGGCTTCGGCCATGGGCTTGGCGAGCTCTGCGCCGTCTTTTAAGAGGTTCTCGATCTTGCGCTCGATGGCTTCGGCGAGGCCTGAAGTCCAGCTTGCAGTGGAAACCAGTTGTTTGAGACGATGATGGAGTTGAGCTTGGGTGCCGGTGTGGCTTTGGAGAATGGTAACGAATTGAGAGGCTGCATCGTCGGAGTAAAGAACTGGTTGGGCGGTGATGAGCTTTGAGCGCGTGTTGATCTCGCTGACCTGGAGAGATGGCTGAGTTGTGGCACTTTGGCCGGTGAGACAAGAGAGGATGGAGGTGAGTGGATTCATTCTATTCATTTTGATCAGAGTGCTTGTTGTGATGAGAGGAGGAGATGATGCTGATGAGTTTGGTCGGGCGAGGCTCTGTTTTATTCTCATGACATGAACGGCCTCCCGCATATTTGCGACCACTCACAACAGTCTCACATTCACTCACCTGCATGAATCACAGTCAATGTGTAACCAATACTGGACGCCATTGGCTAACCTCGTTGCCGTGCCTTGATGTTGGCCGAAGTTGAGGCCATGAGAGAGCCAACATCACACGGTTTGGCTGCATGGCAGGCCGCAAGGCATACAGCATCCCACAAATGGCTTCCGATTCCCACTTTATAATATCATCCACCTGCAATCTGGCTATCCCTTACGTCCCGAGGGAGCACCACCTTTGTACTAACCGGGGGTCAGACCAATGAAAATGTGATATATTGAAGTACTTAGCTGCCACCCAATTTCACATGGGATAGAAGTACCAACAATGTGGAGAGTTACAAATCGCTACATCACACTGTTTGCAGCCCCATCTAGTCATCCGGGCACGACCCCGATTGAGGCTATTCGCAGCTGCCTCTCCAAGCGGTCGTTTTTGGCGTTTATTGCCTTTGCGAATGCCTCTGCAGGCGGCGCAAGAGCCTCGTTCTTGACGATTGACATGTTCATGCTGTGAATTTAGTGTGAAAATGTCTCCTGACTGAAGGGAAGTCTCTTCTCTTGCTGCAGGGCCATAATGATGAAAAAGGCCGCTGATAACTTCCTGCCTCCAACGGGTCTGAGGGTCGTGATGTGCCCATTTGACCGGGGTTTTGAGCTGTATAATATAGCTGTTAATTAGGGCTATTTCCAAGAGGAAAGACCACATAATAGCCCTCCAGCCGCCCTTGTAAACGCGATGATCGTAGTGGTGATAGCTTCTATATTGGTCACCTAGGTCAACAGCTCCCATTTCCTCATTACATTCGACACTGACCGAGGGGATCCAAAGGTCAAGGACACCGTTATCACCAAATCGCCTCTTTATCGCCCGGGCTCGTGTGTGCGTTATTGTAGGCCGCTTCCTTCTGCGTTGCTCGATCTCGGCGCCGGAGAAAACGGAAGTCATGAACAGCACAAGGGCGTTATCCTTCCAAGCGATTTGGTTGACCTAGGGGAAGGAAAATACAGATTAGTAGGGGCAAATAAGTGAGTAGCTGTATTTTGAGACTCTTACCTTATTATCCGTCGTTGGAATAGCCTTGTAATCACCCCAAGCCCATTTTAGCTTGCCTCCGTCATCGGCTTTTTTGAACTACACGAGATCTTCATGGATACCGCTGTTCACACGAGCTGTGCCTGTGGCACCGATGCCTCGATCTCGAAGAATACGATAAAGGGAAGGTGATGAGAAGAGGTTATCCATGAAGACGTGATAACTGGCACTTGGTAAGAGATTTACTAAGGCAACAACCACGCTTTGGGTCGGGTTCAACGATTTTCCCTGTAGCTCGCGAGGCGGCCGTCTCGTGATATCTCCAGCGGCAGGCCCGAAGGTTGTGTAAGGTGTGTGAAAAAGCCACCGCAAAAAATAGCCTTCTTCAGCTATAGCCCACACTTTGAAGCCCGTTGGGGTCGGCTTATTCTTTATTGTGACTTTAATTCTCGAATTTCTTGTATATCCGATTATGCACTCG
>VYWZ01001343.1:0-16631 GCA_008711595.1 Fusarium xyrophilum | reverse complement strand
GTAGCAGGTTTATAACCTTTATAAAGTTTAGTGATTTCTTTAGTGTCCAAATTTGCCTAATTTGAACGCTATTAAGCCTGCCTGGCTTTAAATAAAAAGGTATATAATAAAAAAAGGTGCCCTAAAGAACAGAAGTGAGGCTATTTATAAGTAGGAGGCTGTATAGAATGACCTTCTATAAGAGAAGATCCAAGCTTGGATAGAGCGTATTCCTGCATATATTAGAAAAATCATAGCTTGTGAGGGTGGGAATGAGTATATAGAAAGCAGGGATTATCCGCTGTAAAAATGAAGATTTTGAAGTACCTACCCTTTTACCCCACTTAGTGTACTTTAGTGTGGCGCTAGCGTGGGCAAGAACTTTTCGCGGCTACCTCCGTAATAATCCCACATAAAATTATCGCAGTCTCTTTCAACTGATATCTCTACCACATATTTCTCTCAGCTTAACTTGCTGTATAGGTTATTTTCCTACCCACCTGGCGAGTTATGAGCATGTCTCCGCGTCCTCCCGCTTGTTTTGGATCAAATATCGAGCGTGCTCCAGCTATCCTCTGCTGTAAACAGCCCAAGTTATTGGCGTTCAGGACTTGAAGCCGTCACGCTGGTCTGGACCTCCAGTTCTCAAGATATCTGTGTGTTGCCTGCTTGTCTGCCTGCCCGGGTAGACATCAGGAGATTCTTTATCCGCCAACCCCACTACCCAGCTCAACCTTGCATTATCGAAAGCCAATTCAAGAGCAGCAGCCCATCTCATTCTAGAGACAAGACGGGGAATTTGATAAGATGGTATCTACCTGGTGTAGGTAGGTACCTGATTACCAAGTGTATTACTAAGGCACTGCTATATTTGTTTCTGGTTTTCAACCTCTTTATGCATTTCTCAGCTTACGTCGGCTCACTTCTCACTTCACTTCAATGACTGAATGAAGCTCAGCCACCGACCCCCACCGATTACCATGGAGGATAACTCTCTCCGCTAACGCAGACACTAATACGGGGATGGCCCCACTTCCCAGAAGGCTCTTTCGGCGGCTCTTCCCACTGAGTAGCCCCACCTTTAACCTACCTTACCTTACTTACGGCAGGTGGATAAAAATTGAGAATCCAACGGAAATTACCTACCGTTGCCAGCTTCTGACCTCATCGTTCACGGCGAAAACACAACCTCTCATATGCGTGCATGCTTACCTACTCACGCAACCTGCATCGTCATTTTAGTCGCATAAGAACTACTCAAGCTTATCTTTTCTGCTTCGTCTGCTGTACATCTAGACTCCATCATCAGCAGACTGGCCTGCTTTCTTGCCTCGCATTTCATTCATCTCGTCGAATCACTCGAAACAGATACCTAGCAATATGTCGATTCCACCTCAACTCATCCGCGTAAAGCGCAAGCGTGACGATGAGTCTCCTGTGACCTTTCTACGTACGCCTTATTCCACTGCGCGCTCACTGTTGCACAAGCTAACTCGATCCAGAGTTTGACGAAGGCGCAAAACGCCATCGAAGTGATAGCAAATGGGTCTATCAAAGGAGGCACCCCGGCCCTCAGTCCCCAACGATAGAGAACTCATCGCCATCTCCTCGTGATGCCAAGCCAGTCATTCATGTCTCGGGACCAAGCGATAATACACCACCAATACAACCAATACAGAAGAGCGTCAACCCTGATGATGCCGCTCCTATAACGGACATCAAATCAGTCGAGCCCTCTCAGCGCACCGAACCACGACGCTTTCATATATCGAGGAAGACAATGATGGCCTCTAATGCGGCGCAACCATCAGGTGCTGGCCTAAATAAGCGAGCACGCTACGGACTTGCTGTCTTCGTCGAACGAAGTCGTGCAAAAGCCAGTCAACGAGCCTCTCAGGTTATGAAGACCACCCAGGCATCTATAACGGTACCGAAATTGCAACCACGTCACATAACGATGTCTTCGGATGCCTCGTCCGAACTGCGGCCTTCAGAGGAGCCACCACGACAGGAACGACGACTTAAAAAGCCAGCAGCGAGGAGCAGACAAAACTCTCCTCTTCCTGGCCCCAACATACGGTCTCCTCTCCCAACTTCCTTTATGAGTCCTCACAACCAAGATTCATCAAAGATAACTGCTGACATGAACGACTGGGTTATGAAAGAGATTGGGGCTAATCTCGAGGATGTAGAACAGGAAAAGCAAAGAGTAGCCAGATTCAAGCCTAAAGCTCCAACTAAGAGATATCAGGAGCGTCACCCAGAAGTGGCTACAAGCACATCCGAGCCAAACGATGTCATCATGAATATGGGAGAGAGTGAGGCGGAGGACGACGACGATTGGATCATTGAGGAATACGTCCGCATCCCTGCACATGCCATGACTGTCGATGTGGCACCAACCGACGTTGGCGTGTTGGTTCTTGTTGGAAAAGAGGAGAGCAACCTCTTCTACGGCCCTGAGCGTGATGAAGACGAGGACCTGGACGAAGATGACGAGGATGAGAATGGTGAGTCTACCGGCTAGTCTCCGGCAAAACCACCGAGCGTGAAGAACTGAGAACCAAGACTAACAAAGCAAACTTACTAAGCCGAGAACTACTATACAGCTGACTATCCAGAAGACGAAGTAGAGTCAGATGACGAGTACGGACGCCATCCTTATGGCTATCGGAATGGAAATGCATCAGACGACGAAGAGTTTGACAACATGTACTATGACGAAAGCGACAATGACATGGTCCTCGACGGCGACGGTGACGACGATGCCACCATGGCTCGTATCAGGACCTATATGAGGCACAGCAAAGCCTTTCGATAGAAGCACCTAGATAGAGCAACAAACTAGTCTAAAGATTTTGAGGCGTTAGACTTTCAGCCTAGCAGCAACAAATCTACATGTCCCGACATGTCGATCACCACGAGCAGATCTCACACGCCCTCGCCGTCAACAACCAACAGACAATGTAGGATGGCCGTCCCCCCGGACTTCTCTACCTCGCCCCTCGGGAGGCAAGAAAACACCGAACCTCGATATAGGGTGTCGAAATAAACTTGGTAAAGAGTCCCCTAAGCTTAGTAAGCTTAGGCTAAATTTACCTAAATATTCTTATCACTTAAGGTTAAGGTCCTGAGTTTTCTTTCCTTCACTAGCTCGCATTCTTATCCAGAGGTCCCTCTCTTCATTGTGTAAGCCACAACGGTGTACCCCTGAGGCATGTCACCTTCATCATTTGTCGCACTAGCCAAACGTGCATCTCGAATCAAACACCAACAATAGATGCAAAGCTCCCGATCTGGCATGGTCAGTCGTCGTTTGTCGACCTAATAGGCTTGGAGGATCCGTCACACGGTGGACGTTGTCCATTCTTTGCTCGCGCTAAGGGGGAGGAGGGCGTTTGACTGTGAAATACACCAGTATCGAGATAATGACTGGTTTTACCGCCAGGACTATGTCGCATACCCCACGATATGTGTCGAAGCATGTCGGTGACGGGGCTCTGGCATCTAACCATGCTCGGAGAAGGGTTCTTGCATCTGCACACCATCTAGATTCACCGTCCTCGAGACACGTGCCATGTCCGAGTTGGTATCAGGACCTCAGCCCTGCACTAGCGGCCTGAACTGTGTTACCCTGTGGGGATCTACATGTTTGCCTTCGCTTTATCAAAGCAGAGGCGAAATGCCGAAGGAAATGACTTGAATTGTTGGCAACGGCTTATCGGGGAAAGGGGCGCAGGCAGTGGCTTCAAGATTCTAAGCTTGTAGAGCATGACATCTACATCTGAGCTTAAGCTTATTATAGTCAAATGCTAAGTGAGTCACAATAGATTTCAGATACAGAAGCTTTGTGCCAAGACATGGAAAAATACACTACACTTGGCGTGGTATTAGCAACTGATGTGTTTTGTATGCCGACTCCACCATAGTATTGCCTCTGCTATATCCATTGGTCTCATTATGTTGGGGGAATTAATCGTGATTCGTTTGATAGTACAAACATATGGAAAATATACCAACTCCAAACGTCAACCAGCTGTTTCTTCTGCCCGCCCACAGTGTTACCCTTTCCCGGCGGTATTGGGCATGGCGCCGATACACCATGTCCAAGAGTGGTCTGTAAGACACTCGAGGGTTGGAAAAGCGAACACGAAATAAATGTACGTGTATGACCAAGGAGATTTAGTTACATGCTGCAGGGTATGGTAGGAACATGATCGAAAAGCGTGATATAGAACTTTTTGAGTCCGTACCAAGTAGGAAAAGGAAACAATTCGCTTCGTTAGTGGCAATGGTGGTCAAAATCACCCTGTCTTCATCAATATCTCCGCCGATTGTTGATTCAGGCTGCAAGCTTGGTCACAGGGGCCAGCATGCTTCATTCTTCATAGCTTCAGTCGCCGCTGCTCCTTTCTTCTACGTCTCTCTCGCCTGTCGCGGTATTGCAAAGCTCTTTTGGCAGCTATAAGAAGGGTCAGTTTCATCCCCATGTCTTGATGAGTAATAAATACGCACCCCAGTCTTGGGCCTTGAACTTAGTCTCAGCGTCGACCCACGAATAGTGAATAGCACGTTCGGGGTATCGCTGAGCTATGCCCAGTGGCTCCATGGGTTTGTCCTGGCTATCCCGTTCGCGGACCTTGATGCTGACATGCTGAGGTTCAAGGTCATCTTCGTTATCGAAGCAGAGCCAGCCCTCCTGATCCCAAACAGGTATGCGTTGGTTCATACGGTAATACCATGCTTGGAGACCTTGGATCGTTCTCTCGGGAGTAGTGCCGAACCGAGCTGCAAATTCTTGCTTGATGCGCTGCCACTTCATCTTCTTGTCATGCCAGGCGTATATGATGTAGTCGCCCTCCTCTGTTGTGTACTTTTGGTTAATGTGCCGACCCTCGCCGTCTGGTGGTGGACTTGGATAGCAATGCGCGTTTGATGGTGCTTGAAGAGATGGGCTGCCAGTGCCATAGCCGTAGCAAGTGTCTGGGTTTCGATAGTTTTTCTGCAAAAATTGCTGTGGATGATCAACTGCAAGCGAGTATCGATCATGGCCGCTGTTGGTCCCTCTGCTTGAGATCGGGTAGTCATTAGGAAGATCATCAGTTTGGAAAGACCACGGCGGCTGCGGTTGTGTAATGGATCTCATAGGCTGAAGGACAATGGAGTTGCGACAAAGTCCAGGGAGCGGAGATGATGGAGTCCAGGTCTTCACTGGTCCATGTGTTCGAATGAGGGCCTCGACTCCTTCGTCAAATTCTCCTAAACTAGGGAGCTTCACAGCATTGTTCCCCTGAGGTGATACGGCGTCATGCAATCTGGGGAGGCTTGTGAACTCTTAGTGTTGTTAGTCTGGGTTTCCATGCTGACGAGCTGAGTCTGACAAACCAGAACTTACCCTCAGACTTGACCCTGGGGCTTCCTGAAGTTGAACATGGTGGGGTTTGGGGTTGAGTCGAACATTGATAGGTGTGTGTGTGGCTCGGGTCTTCTGCCGAATGTCTCCTAGAGGCCCCCTCCATCTCCATCTTGAGGAATGGATGAATACTCATTTTGACAGGCTTCTGGCAACTGTCACACGGCAAGCAGACGGGCCGATGTAAATGGTTCTGGTTCTTTGTTTTGATCCAGAGTTGTTTGTTATGATTCAGGTGGAAAGGGGTCCCCTCTTGAAGAATTGTCAGGGAGGCGTCTGGCGGTGGTTGAAAACTTCGAGGCTGAGAGGCTGGCCGAGGGCAAACGCAAGTGGAAACTAGATACGCCTTGGCTTGCAAGACGTAAGCAAGGGGTGAAGAGAAAGTAAAGGGACTATCAGGAAGAAGGGAGAGTTAGAGCCGGGAATATCTGCTGAAAATGCCGATATCTTTACGAATGTAGACAGCTCAACGGGAGGGGATTCGACTCTCTTGTATTCGATTCGCGATGCACTGAAAGGTTTTCTTGTCTGTAGGGCCAAGGCACGCTTGATTTCAGCCGACGCAAACTCTGTCGTTCTTTTGTCTAGTACCTGAGCGCCGGTAACGAGCCAACATCAAAGGACGAGACGATATTAAGTGATTGTCTCGACTTATGAAAGGGGTCTGTGTGCCACCCCTGTCCGAGGTGATGGACGCTACCAACAGTCGGACTTGGCGTTAGACAAAACGCCTTTCTTTTCTGGGGGACGCCCTCTCTAGCCTCTCTAGCCTCTCTAGCCTCTCCAAGACCCTCCCCGCCGAAGGGGGGATAAGGTGGAGCGAAGAAGCAAAAGCATCAACCGGGATCCTATCCGTACCTGCCGCAGGGTTATGAAGATAGTTTCGTGCGGATGCGTCGCTGCGAGTGCGGGCTCCGCTTCGTCAGAGCAGCCCGTCAGCACGTGCAGGACTCGACCGCCGACTAGGATGATCGTCCTGCTTTGCCATGCCTTTTACTACAGATTGCTTCTACTTCCATCCTGGGTATAGCAACAAAGCTTGCGTATCGTATGCATGATGCATCCAACCAACCATGGTTCCGTAGGGCTTATCCGCTTGGCAAACAACTCCCTCCTTGCGGTGTACAGTCAGTCACCAATGTATTCCCCAACTACAAGTCGAGTTCTTAAGAATGGCTCATGAGCAGTCTTCCATTAAAAGAAGAGTACAGCAAAGAGGAGAAAAAAGCAGTACATACCTAGATAGCTCATCCGGTCCAGGGAGACCGGCATCGCGTGGAAGCAAGGGGCGGATAGTCGAGCGAAGCGATCTGTCCCTCAAAAGAGGCACACACTCTGATCGATTCCGAGCACGGAGTACTACAGAGTACTCCATAGCTGGAGCGGAATGTCCAAGCGGAGACGTGCTAGCCAGAATCTATTCCAAAATCGAATCGCGAAACTTGTCGCTCCCGATAATCAAACAGTCTGTCTTTTCAAGGTGAACATTTGCTGTACGGAGTACTCCGTAGTGTGGATAACAAGCTAGGCCAGGGTCAAGGCACCCAGCCCATCTGGCTCGCTAGACTGGGGGTAATCCATTTAACGCAGCCTCTGAGATCGCGTTAAGCCGAATTTGCACTGTCCGGGGCAAACCCTATCGTTCAGATGATCCCAGCAAGATCTCACTCAAGATGTGCGAATGACATAGGTCAGGCAGGGGGTTGCCACTATCTTGGTGCTTCCGATCTGGGCCAATCTGCTGCCACTTTGACTGAAGCCGGCAGCAGGCTATTCAAGACCAACCTACTGAGAAAGAAAAATGTTTGCTCAATAACTTAATATGTACAGTGCTGGTTGGATGTTAATGCCAGTAGCGTACACCTCAACCGTCCTGCTGGGACCATAGCCGCCGGTCAACTGTTTTCTGGTCGAGCGTCGAGCTGGGGGGTGTTGTTAGTAACTTGACACCAATACCTGGTTCCTTCGTTGACAACTATGATAAAGGCAACACTCTTCTGACCAGGATTGAGTGTCGGCTACCAGCATACTCTGTATATTATCTTGCACATGGAAGTCAGAGATAGTCTTCTGACTCAGATGGCAGCCGAATGTGTCCACTGACTGCCGCTAATCGCAGCAGGCTCAGTGACTTACTTGGTGGAGGCAAGAACGAGTACCTATGTGGCCGTAGCGGGGAAAACAATTCATGAGTTCGGGGGCCAGTGGAAGCTCTTGTGAGAAACAGGGCCAATGAGAGAAAGTTCCCGTTGCTATTCGTACGGAAAGAATAAGGTGCTAGGCATTCTGCACCGTTGGCCATCCAGAAACTTACATACATGCTGCGGGCGAGATGAGAGGGTAAAAGGGTGCAGTAGAGGCGTCCGAGTCTGATCACAGTACAAGCAGCGGTGAACATCCATTGAGTAAATTTGATAAAGAGAAAAAAGAAAGCAAAATTTGGAAAGCCACAAAGTCTGCAGGGTATTCTGTCATATTTGATGTGTATCTTGTGTGGGAGCTCATGCTCCGCTCGGGTGCAGTCGACTCATTACCAGCAGACTACGCAGGCAGCGCAGGTCCAACCCGAGCATCGAAGCCATTTCTTTAGAAGGTATGCGACGACTGTTTGCTGTGTGTCTTGTATTGGCGATGACGATGCAGGATTATCTCGTGGGCTGGCGGCGCGAGGAAGCGACAGTAGCGTGAGGAAGCAAGCCTGTACGAGATCACCCCAGAACCCATTGGAAACAGATCCGGTCAGTGAATGTTGTTTACCCTTTGCTGCACTGTTTGTTGTTGCCGGTCATTTATTGTTGATCTTGATCGTGGCGATAGAATATGCATTGGTGATCGCTGTTTGCATCCCGTAGACATGTACTGTCTCCTTGCTTTTCAAAAGTTGATAGATGATCTATCTGTTGTATCAATCATAATTTCTTCAGTAAGTGTGTCCGAATCGGATATTTGCAGCTAGCAGCATTGTCAGATCGATGACTTCCCATGAGGTCGGACTGAAGAACCCAGTGCATATAGGCGCGTGATAGCGTCTGAGGCACCCGTTAATGCTACCGTGAGTCCCCCAGCAAGTCTGCAACACCATGCAGGCGTTCGTCATCGGCTCCTCATTAGGACGAGGAGATGCTTAAGGAGATGTGCTGTGTGACCAACAGACGACAGATTTGCTTTTTGCTGCTAATGCCATGGCCAACACATCGAACGGGTGTTGCGCACTGGGTGGCCAGCCACACCTCTCCAATCCCAATACGGTAAACGTTGCAGAAAGATTCTCGTTGCTTGGAGGCGGTGGTGTCGAAATTTTGTTGCATTCGCGAGCTGAAGAAAGTGAGAGCTGACAGACGAGCAACAAGGATGATAAGGGTATGAGGGCGACGAGAAATGTCGGTCAACTTGCCAAGACAAGATGGACTCTGTTTCAGCTGAAACCTGAGGCATCGCCCTCGTGGGCAGTCGTGACTTCCATTCCTTCCATTCCATTCCATATCAGTCAGGTGAAGTTGACTTGAGCCTCATTACCTACCTTAAGGTATCTTACCTTATTGAAAGCACCTGCCTTGAGCCTTGAGGTGTGTTGAGTCTAAAGATCAAGCACATAACCTAAGCGTCTAGTGTTTGTCACGCAACAGACTAAGGTAAATCTACCTACTAGGTACCTAACGTCAATCTTGAAATACCTCACTACCTACATCTGAGGCTCGGCCGTCAGATTAACGAGGTCCTTACCCAACTTATTAAGCGTCCCATCTTTCAAACAGACCCACAAGCTCGAGACGATTGTCCGGACGCCTCCAAATCTATGCATCATGAAAATATCCTGATTTCATAATCGAACCGACCAGTTTCCCTCTTTTCTCCTCAAGGCCCCTCTCCACTCTCTCCACCTTTACATCTATGTTAGGTACCTACACTTGTACATATCCGTACAGTATTGTCTGTCAATTGGGTGGAGTAGCAGGTAGTGGAGGTCTGGGCATAGAACCTGGGAACCTGTGTGGGTTCTTCTCATCAATTAGTTGACCATGCTCAGAGATTGTATTTTCTTTTAGTTGTTTTGGTCATCCATTTGACTTGATTCATGTCCGGGTCTGTCTCCTGGCTCTTGACCCCTGACCACCTGACTCCATCGCTATGTTAAACTATCATGAGAAGGATATCTGCATCTATTATTGGGTACGTCTGCAACGCCGTCTCACGGATCTTGTACCCGGGGTCCTCGCCCAGCCTCCTTGCTTGCCCCGTGTTAGATGGAGAAAATCCCACAACATGCAAGGCATGTCATTGCTGTGAACCTCGTAATAAAACATGCATCGCATAGTCTATATCGTCGCTTCGTGTTTCCGGCCTGGAGCCCTTGTCAGTCTTCCTCCACTCTGTCCTTGCTCTTCTCCACAAGTTCGCATGCGAGCGACACACGGATGACACGGGCTGTTGAATGTTTTACAGTACAATTCGTCAACACCAGCTTCTTATTTGCTAAAGGGATCTTGTTAGTTGTTCATAGTCAAAACGCTAATCGAGACGACATGAGCTGAGGATCAGTGTCCCTAGCTCCATTCTTGGAAGGAACAAACGCTCAGATGATGATCCGTGTACTGCTGCTACATACGTAGCCGGTAGCTTACTCACCAGTGCCTAGGTATTCTCTAGTGACGCAACTCATGGTTTACCTAACTTAACGGCTCAGCAGAGCAAGGGTCGAATGATCCATTATTATGGGTGTGTGTATTGTCACCTCTTATCTCGAGTCTGGCCAACATCTTGATGCCTACAGTACGTTCAGATTTTTCTTGACCTCAATGTAAGGAGGCTTTGCGATTGACTCAATTTGATTGACTCGTCGATTCTTTTCAATTGCCGACATGTCGTCACCGAGTCACAAAACACTGAACAGTCTCATGTGTCGTTTGCAACGGGACCCAAAGTATCTGGGCACAAGAAAAAAAAACCGTTGTGCTGTTAACTTACACAATCCAATCCCAGCTGGCTACTGCACGCAGATGCGATGCAGGCACGTCGAACCTAGTACCAGAGATCCAAACATAGGAGAAACCTTGTAAGCTCGTTCATAAGTACACATGCACCCTCGACGGGACGGGAATACAACCGACGCAATTCAAATTGAACACGTGCTATTGCATCGGGCATGCTCCGGTCACTGCTTGTTTCCGAGGATGTACTCGGTAGAAATCAACTCTTTGGGTTTAGCACTGGGACCCAGACTTTTATTCCAGAGTTCTATACCTGGTACATTGTTGGAACTGTAGACTCAGAACAAATCCGTCATCTGCCAGTTCACGACCTGAAGTTATAGAGCTATCATTACTCGGCAGTATAGTGGTACGCTGCTCGCATGAGTGGCACTATAATTTGGACTCAATACCATCTCGTGACATTGTGCCGGTTCCTGGGAACGATTCATCGCCCGAAAATTTCCTGCGTTCTGGGTCAGCCTACAACTAACTCGGAGGGTATTGTTAACTTGCCAGCCTCGCTCCGCTCCAGACGTCAAGAAACCACAATCGCTATCGATTTCGCACTGCCACTCCCCTGCTGGGCTGAGGTCGCTTCTGGGTGGGTGAGATTCGTCTGTGTTTGTGTGTTTGTCAATATCCCGCCGCCAATGTTGGTCACTTGATATCCACTACCGAACAAACTTACTGGGGCCCAATATCGTAGTTTCCAATATCGTAGTTCTCTTCGGGCCTGGGCCTTGCCGGCGGTACGTGCTCAGTCCACACGTAAAGGCGTGGAAATCCTCTTCCTCGACAGCCTTGGGAATACGTCCTGTAAGGATACGGCCCAGGGCTATGACGACTGCAGCATGTGTGCATAACACCACAGCACGGTGTCCCTCTGCGTCACAGCGCTCGATGATGGCCCGTACAGCTGCTGCGACTCGCCCATACAGGTCATTGATCGTTTCGCCTTTTCTAGAGGGCGTTATTGCAGACGAGTAATCCTCATCGAATGCTGGGAATAGCTCCTTGAGTCGCTGGGGGGGGGCGGGGGTTGGATGGTCGAAAGGTGCTGCCCCAAAGAACTCGCCTATTCCATGTTCTGGGCGTATTCTGGCCGCCGCAGAGCCCCGAATACCTGGTTGGTCGGCAAGTTGCTGTTGCTTGAGCTCAACGAATGGTGTTATCGTTTGCAGGCATCGATAATACGGGCTTGAGTATACAGCATCGATGGGAGGATCCAGGGTCATGAGATGTTTGCCCATCTCTTTTGATTGTGAGACCCCATGAGACGTCAAGGCCGGGTCCGCGGGGATTCCTGTTGGCGATCGTATGAACCCAGTGTACACGCCAGTGAGAGGGTCGACACTCCATCCAGAACGGAACTATACTCGGGGCCATTTCATCAATACCGGGACGAAGAAATCTATGGCCGGGACAGTCGAGGCTGATCGGAACTTACTCCGTGACGAGTGACATATATGACTTCGAGGGGCATCTTCCTTTTTAACAACTTCCCTATATTATTTTATGTAGCGGGTGGTGTCGGGTGTCATTGTGAGTCCTCCGTCACGAAGTTGTGAAGTTCGAGCTATGGATCCATTGATGACCTCGGGACCTCGGCGCTCGGTTGGTAAGGTTGGCCACATGCCCGGCCCCACATTCCCGTTCAGCCAGCCGGCCGAGAGGTCGGAGCCGTTGACACCACGGAACAACCAGTTCTCGGTGGAACGAGAGCTTGTGATGGCATGAATGGGAGAATTTATAATAAGCCGTCCAAAAGTCCACATGTCGGAGAGTTTGAACCCGATTCTTCAGCGATTTAGAGGGGACGATCAGTTAAGCGTCGGGCTAACAAGCTACTGTACCACCCGCTGCATTTCGTCCGGCCCAATCCCGCAGCAAGCCATTGATCATTGCTAGCTTCCCATGACGCATAGATGCATGATAATATCTATCGGTTGAAGAGTTTCCGATATTCTTGCCAGTCGAACCCATTTGACGACGCCTTTAGCCAGAAGAAGGATACGATTGGTGAGCTGGCTCCGTCAAACTTGTCGACGAACTAGTTATTGACCAAGAAGAGGCTACCATAAGATTGTACCGATGTGGCCCGAGTGGCTCACGTCAGCCGTCAGACATACCAGTGCCTTACACGAATCCTCGCGATGGCTTCACTTCACTTCACTCCACTCGAAGTGACCAACTCTTTCAACAGTATCTCGCAATCAAAAGGAATGTGATATATATCTTCCCATCAGAAAATGATGGGACAAGAACGTTTCGGCGCCCCCAGCGCTCAACGAATCCCAGCCAACCTACCCAAAAGGAGCCTTCAGCCATCAAGAAGAAGGTCATCCGCCGTGATCCCGAGCAGAGGCGCCTACAGAACCGCTTAGCTCAGCAGACATACAGTGAGTCACGCCAGGATGGGGACCAAAGTCTCTTTGAATAAGCCGCCTGGGTACTTTGCTGCATGTGGCTGACATGATCCATTTCAGGGGAAAAGCAGCGGAAGCGCATACAGGACCTGGAGCGCCGGGGCAGCCGAGCAGGGACCTGCATTACAAGAACACAGTAACAGGCCCCTCATTCACGCAGGGAATCCAGAAGGAGGCTTTACTTCAGCCCCTATCAATAAAATACGTATAGATACTAAAACCATTAACCCTTCAACTGGAAAATTCGGTATCACAGTCAACCACAGATATAGGCCCGTAGGGTACCAGCCTCATCTTCAAAGACTTTAGCCAATGGATTTCTGAGAACCCCATATGCAATAAGTACACAGCACCATGCTGTTCTTCAACTGTAATTGCCCTACACTTCACATTCCCAACCATTCCAGAGAGGTCCTTCTCCCTATTATCCCAGATCCATACAAAAACAACCTCCAGATCGATATCATATACATTATCAGCGCTATGCTCAAGAACTGTCTTTCACTTGAAATAACAAGATCGATGTACTGTTCTAATGATGCCGTCTCACCCTTCTACAGGGCTCACGCGGATTCGGATCCCAATCCTGAAGCTATCATCACATCTGTCCAGCGTGGATCCCGCACCCTGCATTTCGATCTCCGCCCTACGCGAAAGCAGGTTGTTGTTAATCACCATCCATCCATCGATGTGATTCCCTTCAAGGATATCAGGGACAACATCATCGAGAAGATGAAAGAAATGGATGAGGATGAGTTCTTCCATGACTCGGTTAATCACCTGACTTGTTGGGGAGGCATTGCAGGCGCACATACTGCAACCCCCTGGGACTCAAGAAGTTGGGAGGCAACGGAAGAGTTCATACTCAAGTGGTCGGATATCGTAGGGGGTGACGGAGGCGAACTGGCGAGGAACTCACGGTGGTGGAGATCACATCGCGGTGAACGGATAGTGACGGAAATGTTCTAACCTCCACGCGAGATTTCAAGAAGCGTAGCAAGGTTCCCTTCCCGTACATGTTGGTTTCGAATCTACGTTTGATGTATCTGACTGTCTAGACATATATGTGCAACGTCGTTTAATATGCTTGGTGCGCTGAAATGCACGCCACCATCGTGGCATAAGGACCGCCTTGGAAAAGAGAACACCGTGATCTACCATAACGCCGTTAAGAACAAGAAGGCGAGCAGCCCCCGCCAAATAAACATCCACCCATTTAGCCAAACCCCAAGACGCCTTGAAAAAAGAAGAATAAAAAAGGCCCTTAACATATTCGCATACCATTCTGCTGTATATTGACGTGCATTCACTTAATGTATCGTGTGTGTCGTATTCGCGGCCTACATGACAGCACATGAGCCCAGGGTGCGTGCCCTCCGGCGGCCGGTAGGACCAAAACCACCATCCTCTTCGTCTAAATGGAGGGCCTGGGCTTCTCTGGCTCGGCGCCTCCGTCTTCGGTAGCCTGCACCTGTCATGCCTGCTTCTTCTGTGGCTTGCATGTAGTCTGCCCATTTCCTCTCTAGGCGACCAGCGGACGCAAGATCACCACGCAGAACTCGCTTCTGATGCTCATCAACGGTCATCTGGAAGCCATAGAAGCACTTAAGCCCGATCATCTCGGTTGGGTAGCTCACACGGACAGGTTGGCCTGATACAGCTTTGACTTGTGTGTTGCGGAAGAGCACCTCACGGACACCTGTCCAGGTCACGTTTTGACAATCGTAGACAACCATTTGAAGGGACAATTTCGGTCGCAATCCCGTTTCGATAGATCGCTGAGAGCGTTTCATGACCATTGCGGCTGCTTCGGCGAGGACGAGGTCGCTGACTCGGGTGTTGTCAAGGTCGACGTTCTGAAGCTTCGTGCATGTTTGCATAACCGGAATCATCCCAGTGTCGCCCAAGTTTTCGCAGTAGCTAAGAGAGAGATGCTCTAGAGAAGATGCACAAGGAGCTTTGGCGAGATGCTCTGATAGGATAGAATTAGTGAGGTTTTCGAGGTCCTCGAGTTCGAGGTGTGTCAACCGAGGGGTGGAAGCGAGAATGGACTCGAGAGCGTCGTCATTCAATAGCTTGCAGCCTGAGAGCTGCAGACCCTCGAGGTCAGGCACAAGATGACCGATCGCCTTAACGCCTGCATCTGTGAGTCGGACACAGCGGCTCAGGTCGAGGTGACGAAGCTTGCGGGCCGGCACAATGGGCCGTTCGGACAGGATATCGATCTCAGGCTCGACACCATGCATCATAATCTGGAGGGCCTCGTCATTGAGTTCGGCGCACCCGCTCAGAACCAATCTCTCTAGGTTGTTTGTCTTGAAAATAGCCTCGGCAGTGGCCAAATTGTCGAATCCCCCAACTTCACCAGCCCGAAGATCTCTCAATCTCGGGCAAGCCTCCACAACTGCCTTGACACCTCGGGCATCTACCCTGCCGCACCAGGAAATATTGAAGGTCTCGAGCTGAGGGCAGGACTCGGCAATGACCTTGCAGGATGTATTTGAGACCGCAGTCAGCCCCGTGAGGTTGAGGCTAACAAGCTTCTCGTTGTTACGCAGCAAGCTATGCAGCGTGCTCTTCTGAAAATTTTGGCAACCTTCCAGGGTTGCGTTCGTGAGGTTCTTGCATGCTTTTACAATGACCTCGGTGCGTTTGTAGTGTTCGACCTGCACACAGCCTCGCAGGTTGAGATCCTTGATGAAAGGACCAGCCGCAACAATAATACTGGCGAGTGATTCGGCTGGAATCTCGCGATAAAATTCCGAAGCATCGAGGTTTGTCCACAGCTGACCGTCAAAGCAGGCCTTGTAAAAGGCCTTGGATACTCGAGATGCCTGGACGAGTTCTCTCGGCTGGAAGAAAGAGAATATGTGAATCTGGAGCTCATTGGGCATCTTGTCCCAAAAACGGAATGGTTGCTTCTGTGTAGGCTTTACACCAGGCCGGGTTCGAATCTGTACGTCCTGCTTGGACCGGAACTCGGATGGGAGAGGGGCGGTCCCAGGAGTGGTGATTGGAGTTGCATTTTCGACCTTACGAATGGCCAAATAACCATCAGGAGTGTCGAATGGAAACTCCCCTGAAGATTGGGGGGTTGAGCTCAAAGCGCTGGGTAGACCAAGAGGCGAGGGCTGAGGGGTCGACGAGCGGGCGCTGTAGGGGGTCTGAGGCGGTCCAGTGGCCGCTAGACTAACACACGAGAGAGTGCTTCGAGTGCTATAGGGACTCCCACGGCTTCCAACCGACCTGGAGCGACGCAGACCACTCAACGAAGGCGTTGAAGATATTCGCTGGATTCGCTGGATCAGACGGTGTCGGCTTTTGCCCTTGACCGGCATGTCCGGCGCTGGCGCAGTGGATACGCCTTCTGGACCCGGGCTCGGGCTCGGAGCGCCGGACGGTGTTATCTCGTGGACCTCCATGACAAGAAACTCCAATTGTGTGGGAGGCGTGCTTGTATGTTCTTGTACTGTATAGAGAGCGAAACGTCTAGTATCACAGCTGTCGCATGAAAAAGAGATAGACAGAATAACACTCGATGCTAACAATTGAAGATAACTGTCTGATTCAAGTCGGTCGATAGTGGGGGGCGGCTTGGAGCCTTGCTCGCTGGTCGCTTACAGCTTATGCAGGGTCCTTTATTTCATCGCTGGCGGAGGAAGGATGTATATCAATATGAGTCCGGAGCAAAACTGATGGACGAAAGTAGCAGAATAGTGAAGTAGAAGAGAAATAAGTTTCAAATAAAAAATGTCGCGAAGAAGGGATGGCAGAAGAAAAAAGCAGGGTCCAATGTTCTGCTGGGAAACCGAGGGGATCAGCAGACGAACGGGGGATTCGGAG